>SJYT01063694.1:254068-270960 GCA_006410635.1 Cephalophus harveyi
ACTTTGCCGACTAAGGTCCGTCTAGTCAAGGCTATGGTTTTTCCTGTGGTCATGTATGGATGTGAGAGTTGGACTGTGAAGAAGGCTGAGCGCCGAAGAATTGATGCTTTTGAACTGTGGTGTTGGAGAAGATTCTTGAGAGTCCCTTGGACTGCAAGGGGATCCAACCAGTCCATTCTGAAGAAGATCAACCCTGGGATTTCTTTGGAAGGAATGATGCTAAAGCTGAAACTCCAGTACTTTGGCCACCTCATGAGAAGAGTTGACTCATTGGAAAAGACTCTGATGCTGGGAGGGATTGGGGGCAGGAGGAGAAGGGGACAACCGAGGATGAGATGGCTGGATGGCATCACGGACTCGATGGACGTGAGTCTGAGTGAACTCCGAGAGATGGTGATGAACAGGGAGGCCTGACGTGCTGCGATTCATGGGGTCGCAGAGAGTCAGACACGACTGAGCGACTGAACTGAACTGAATCTAAAAATGTGCAAGTCAAGCAACCCAACCTACCCTGTCCTACTCAGGGAATTTCAGCTACCCACTCTATTTTTTTCCAAACAAATCAGAAGGTCTATACAGGTTCCTAACACCAAGGACTTTGTGGTGTTTGTTGTAAATAAGTCAGTGGATAATCATAAAACACTTCTTGGCAGTAACTAAATTAAGAAGATCAGTGATGGCTGGTCTAAGCCAGTTATAAATTTTATGGCAATTTTTTAATGAGCCAAAGGAAGAGAGTTTGTCAGCATTTTGTCTTTCACGGTCAAATGAAAGAAAGCAGGGGAGAGACAGAGAAATGAATCTAAAGTACCTGGTGTTTGGGAGAAGAGGGGAAAGAGTGAGGAAAAGAGGAAAAGAAAATAAAGCTAGGCAGAAGCCAAGTGTCTAGAAGTTTATACAGCTTTTAGCTTAAGGGCAGAACATTTTAGTTTTTGTCCTTTAGGGAAGCCTGCAGAAAGACTTTGGTGCCAGTGTGACCTTGGCAAACATAAAGAAGACTCACAGCTTTGGAATTTGGGGTGAAATATAAGGGGGGGAAAAGAGGAAGAGAGATGAGAAATAGATTGGGTAGAAATAGCAAATAGCAGAAGAGCAGCCATGCCTAAAAGATAATAACCAGAGCTAGGTCATAATTATCATGACCAGTATTTCTTTGACCAATTCTAACCACTGTGGGATCTCCTCTGGAAACTGGCTTGAAAATATCCTTGATAATGGAAATCCTTGCCACCTTGATGGAGAAAGTTAGCATTTCCATCAGGGACTATGAAAATGTATTCTGATTCAGTAAAAACCTGAACAAGCCAAAATAGAATCAAGGTTCACTGTTCTAAATTAAATCAGACATTTCATTAGTCCAGTTAGATGTCATTGGCTAAATGTAAGCGCCCCCTCACCCCCACCCCCGTCACTGTCGGTGCGGCTCTCGCGGTGACCATCAAGCCGTCCATCAGTCCGTCCGTCCGTCCCAGGTGCTCTGGGCGGATGATTTTTGAAGGGAAAAAAGTGAGGAGGGGAAAAAATGCCCTGAGAATCTACCCTTTCTCTGTAGCTGCATAGACCAAGCTGGGACTTCCCAGGTGGCACTAGTCGTAAAGAACCTGCCTGTTCAATCCCTGGGTCTGGAAGATCCCCTGAGGAAGATGTAGGAACCCACCAGTATTCTTGCCTGGAGAATCCTGTGGACAAAGGAGCGTAGCAGGTTACAGTCCATAGAGTCTCAAACAGTTGGACATGACTGAAGCAACTTAGCATGCACACATGCAAACAAAGCCAGGTGGATAGGAGCCTTGACAAAGAGATACAGGTAACACAGGTGACATGTGTCTTTGGTGAGTTAGCAAGTAACCCTTAAAGCAAAAAGAACCTGTGTCAATGAAGAAAGCAACCAGTGTCTACACAGCAAGAACTCTGCCTGGATTCAAGCATAAATGTTCAGTTAGCTTAACCTTTGATGCAAAACTGAGTTCTGTTCCTCATGACATTGCCACTGGTTTTTACACATGTTCTTACGGTTGTTTCTCATCTCTGACTATTGCCTTTAGTGATGCCTTTATCATCTAAGATCTTGCCTGTCACTTTCATTGTTTTTAAAAAAAAAAAAAAAAAAAAGGAGGTCACAAAAACTTTGTCTTTTCTAAAAGAATTTTCTTTAAAAAATTCAAGAACTTGTCTCTGATACCTAAGGGGCCCTTTCAAATTTCCCCTGATAAGACAGTGAGAAAAACTTAGACAACTTAAAAAAAGCCCAGTTCCATTTTCTTTTTAATTATAAAATAAAATAATGGAGATGGGTTTCCTACAGAAACAAAGATTCCAATAACACTTAATTTTGGAGTGTCTTGCATAGGTCAAAAAGAAGAGAATTCAGACTAGTGACAAAGTTGGTTAAGGACAGGGTAATGCACGTACTAAGCTGTAAAATTTTCCAGAGCTCTAAAGGAAAGAGAAGAGTTCAGAGCTGTTGGAAAATTACTGATGTCATAAGTAAGGCAAAGCTTAGAAGGAATAAAAAAAACCTAAAATTTATTATTTAACACCTAAGAGTTTTTACTTACAAAAAATAGAAAAGAAAGCAAAAACAAACAAACAAAATAGCTAAATAGACAATTCAAGTAATTTATTGTAATGAGCAGCAATTAAATTCCATAAAGAAAATATCATAAAGATTCAATTTTCAGACTTTCCTTGCTTCAACTCCCATGCAACACATCCTATAAAGAATTATAAATTACTCCCTCTGAATCAGACCCCAGGCCAGCCATGCTGTTCCTGGTTCAGACTTTCTTTCTGTCAATTGGTCAAAAAATGAAAAAATAAATCACTAGAGTAAGAACTAGAGGCCTTAGGTTCTTGCCTTATATCTTGAACTAGCTAATATTAGCAAATAAGTTTTGGCAGAAATTAAACAGACTTCTGAAGAGGCATCCTTCAACCAAAGCTTAACTCCAGGTGGCTCCGGAGCTGGCATGCAGCCCACAGGTTGCGGAAGGGCCCCACACCTTAGCAGGGGCCAACACTTGGTTTATTGCTTTGCTGCCACAGTCTTGAAATTCTTGGTGTTTAACAAGGGACATAACATTTTCATTTTGCCCTGGGCCCCTCAAATTGTGCGGTCAGTTTTGCCTTAACATTGCCTAGCCTCTGTTTGCGTATCTTATAAAATCAGGATTGGAAGATTTCTAGCATCATTTGAGCTTCACTGTGTGCTGACCCAGATGCTTCAGGATCATCCAGCACTGTGAGAGCACACCACCACCGTGGCTCTGCAGACGTTTTTCCAGACTTCCACTTCCAGCACATATTCTCATCCTCTAAATCAACAACTAGTCTCAAGTTATAGAAACCACAGGATTAAGCAAAGAGTATTATCCTGCTCCTTCTTTCTCACTCAGTGACTGACCTCTCATTACGGGTGCTGCTGACTCGTTAGAAATTGCCATAAACAAACCACCCCAAAGCTGAGGGGCTTAGAACAATATCCATTATTATTGCTCACAAATCCGCAGCTGGCTGGCTGCTTCTGCTGATCTTGGTCAGGCCTGGCTGGGTGTTTCTCTGGTTACTGAGAGGGATACAGAGAAGGGAAGAAGTGGAGCCACTTTTGCAGTAAATCTGCCTCTCTCCCACGAACCAGAAGTTCTACTTACTGTAAAAACTCTACCCCAACAACATATCAATGTGTGACCCTAAGCAAATCACTCAAGGCCTCCCTCTACTGTCTCATGTGCATAAACAAGGGCACCTGGCTGGATCATCTCTAAAGCCCCTTCTTCTCTGATATCCCCATAGCCTACAAATCTCTCTGTTGCCATTTTAGCCATGGTTCCCAAGCTTGTCTTCATCCTCTGTCACCAGACAAGACACTGGTCTCTGTAATGCCGTGTGTGTGTGTGTATTACTCACTCAGTAGTATCTGATTCTTTGTAACCTTGTGGACTGTAGTGTGTGTGTGTGTGTGTGTGTGTGAGAGAGAGAGAGAGAGAGAGGGAGAGAGAGAGAGCATTACTCAGTCGTATCCGACTTTTTGCAACCCTGTGGCCTGTAGCCCGCCAGGCTCTCTGTCCAGGGCATTTAATCACAGATGGATCAAAGTGATCCACTTTTAACCTACTTTGATCATTACAGACTTATCAGGCCCTGAAAACATAATGCCAAAAACAAAAGTTCAGAATTCTCAGGGGAAAAGCTGAAGTTCTTGGCCATGCCAGAAATCCTCTTGCTACATTGGGGAGGGCAGTGAATGGGGACTCCTCCAGGTCGAGTGTCGATAGCTCTGACTGCTTTGTCTCCGCAGAGCAGAATCCTTTCTCATTTGAATGCTGTCTGTGCTGCCCACCAGACTGCATCAAGCTCTGTGGCCTAAGCAGAAAGCCCTGGCACAGCACTCTGCCGGCCTCTGAGCCAGGCAGCATTCTCTCAAATAAATGAGAGGGACAGCGTGTTCTCTCTAAAGGCTGCAGGTCCTGTCAGCTTTATGCTTGCCGATTTACATGGCTTTTGAAAGACAAAACCATAAAATGTCACTCCAGAATGAACTCTGGACAGTCAGATCTTTGCCTAGGCTGGACAATGTTAATTTATCAAACTGACCAAACAATAGCTTAATTTTTTTCTGGTTGGAATCCCCTCTGCTCTTTGTAACTCACAATGCAGCTCTTTCTCTCAATAAGCTCTCTGATAGGACTCTGTAGAAATCAAGATCTTGTTTTATTTTTCTGAGAAAAAAAAGTTAAAGCACAAGAACAGTTCCTGCAGATACAGGGCCAGCAAATGTACCACAGAGATGGACCAGCTTGCTGGATGCGGCCTGTTGGGCACGTGCGGTCGCTGCTTTTTCAGCTGGTTTGGGGAACAGGAGCTAAATTTGGGTTGTGTCATTGTGTTTTAAACCGCAGACTGTGTCTTATGATGCCAGATATGCCTCTTGTCTGTGCATTCATTTATGTTTCACTGTCTCCAAAATAAACCTGTCTCTTCAAATCAGGAAGTCTTCCACTAAGCCTAAAAGATAAAATGAGGGGTGATGATAGAGGGCCTGCTAGTCTGTCTTTCACACAATGACGTGCCCGTTTCCTCTTCAGTGGTTTTTGTCATTTTGCTGAAAGCTCCCATGTTGGCATTAGGTTAGAGCAACACAGTGGGTTCTTTGGTTGGCCCTCAAGGTGGCTCTTGAAGGTCACTGATGTTTGGTCATTGACCTTGCATACCCTTCAGTCAGTGTGCTGCTTTCCCCTGTGAAGTCTAATGCTTTGTTCCTCTGGTAATTAAATAAGAAAATAGAATTTTTCAAAGCTCCTGAATCAGGGCCTATTAAGGTGGAGGGCTAGGAAGGGCAGGGGCAGGGTGGCAATTTGTCCTAGCCTTACACTTACAAAAATCCTCATGTGTTCACTTTTTGTCTATAAATCAGGTTATATATATAACCACAGAGATATAGAATTGAAAGTAGGCTTTAATCTTATGCCCCATTCTGCTTCTAATGTATTTTAATGTTTATAAAACTATAATTATCTGTAAAACAGCATATACTCATGGTCTACTGGGAGAAGGCAATGGCACCCCACTCTAGTACTCTTGCCTGGAAAATCCCGTGGGTGGAGGAGCCTGGTAGGCTGCAGTCCACGGGGTTGAGAAGAGTCAGACACGACTGAGTGACTTCCCTTTCACTTTTCACTTTCATGCATTGGAGAGGGAACTGGCAACCCACTCCAGTGTTCTTGCCTGAAGAATCCCAGGGACAGGGGAGCCTGGTGGGCTGCCCTCTATGGGGTCACACAGAGTCAGACATGACTGAAGTGACTTAGCAGCAGCAGTAGCAGCATGGTCTACTTGTTATGGTAAGGATTTTAATTATTCAAGGGATTATTTAAAATACATTGTAAACTTTGTCACCTTATTTTGATTTTTAAATAAATCAGAAAATTCAAATATTGGAAGCTGTTGGAGCTTCTCTTAACCTTTGAGAGGCCCCACTCCGGGCGTTAACATCCTCTTTCAAAGAGATTATTGGAACAGCAGAGCCTCACATGTTTGGGTGGGGGTGGGGAGTAGGGGGGAGGAGGTGCCAAATCAAATAAGATAAACTAGGGCTAAAGTCCTAGAGAGAAGTCACCATGGTCCTCTGCAAGTGACAGAGCCAGCTGGAAGACACACACTTAGATAGGGAACCTCTGATCTATCTTTGTGTTCCCTTCCTCACCTCACCTTGGCTTTCAGGATGTTATTGTGTCAACATCTTTGCTTATTAGCACACAAGGCCCCCCAGACCTGGCCCCTGACCACTGTTCAGTTCTTTTTCCCTCTGCACTTCTGCCCAGAGCCTGTGCTTTGACCAAATCTAAAACTGAAAATTACCATAAGGATGCTGTTGAACACTTCCAGGTATTTACGCATACTGTTTCTCCGGCCCAGATGGAATTGCCCCATCCCTTTACTCTCCACAACAACTTTTTATCAAGGAACCTCTTATCCATCCCTCATAAATCAGCCTGCATTCTATACCTGTCGGTTCAGAAAGAAGCTTGAGAATAGTTCTGTTAATCATGAAGTTATAATCTTGGCTTTACCTGTCCTATTCTTGAGGGATGAGCTATATTTTAGTCATTATTTTATGTCTGGTTTATAGCACAATGCGTAGTGCGTGGATGATTCAGTAATGAACAAATACATAAATAAACAAAGTGGACCAGAAGCCTGTTAGAAATGCAGAATCTTGGGTCCCACCCCAGACCTGCCAAATTAGAATCTGCATTCTAACAAATCCTAGGGAGATTTGATTGCATCTTAGATTTTGAGTAACGACTGAGCAACTGGACTGAACTGAACTGAATTGAATGCACCTTACCCTGATTTCTCACGTCCATAAAAATCTGAAGCATTGACTGTCTAAGGCTGTGGGTTTGGTAATCACAATTGTACCTGCTCTGCACTGGGCAGATACATGCACATGTGTGTTTGTGTATGCTCACACACTTCTGTTCTTGCCTCCTCAGCCAGGAAACCATACGGGGACTCTTGGCATTCTCTCACTGTTCCTCTCCATACCCAACACGAGACTATGCCCACAGTAGGTGCTAGGTACAGATTTGTGCAGAACGCCAAGGGCCACTGAAAAACTAGTTTTTGTAAAACTGTGTCATGCATGTCTCTACAGTGGAACAGACAATGTCAAACCAAGTTTGAGACTATTGGGAAGGAGACTAAGGTAAATTACCTTGTCTCAAGAAAGCATCAAGTAAACTATAAATTCTTAGTAAACACTACTGAAAGCTCTTGCCTACATGGTCTGCAGCTTCCACCGCTGTCCTTGAAAGGACATCTGGCAATCCATTAGCATCACATTTCCTGATTCACATTCTCTATTTAGCTTCCCTGAATCTTGTCATGCCTGGAGATTTACTGCTGTTCAACAATCCATATTCTTCCTTGGGACCCTCAGGAAATGCTTGTTCGCCTCATTTTATCCCACATTCCTTGAGTTCATACTTTGCAATTTAATAGCCTCAGAGTTAATGCTGAATTAGGTTGTGCCCACAATCCCCAATGTGATGGGATTTGAACATGGTGCCATTGGGAGGAAATGAGGTTTGGATGAGGTCATGGAGGTGGAGTCCCATGATGGGGTTAGCACCCTAATCAGAGAATGAAGAGACCTGAGCTCCCCCCACCCCTCAACATGTGAGTTTACCCGGAAGATGGTTCCCTCCTCAACTCAACCATGCTGGCTTCTTGATCTCAGGCATCTAGCTTCCAGAACTATGAGAAATAAATTTCTCTTCTTTAAACTGCCCAGTCTATGGTATTCTGTTACAACAGCCTGGATGAAGTAAGACAGAGCTGAATGGGAGAGGAACAGTATGAGGGAAACAAGTAAGTGCTTTGTGGCTTATGATTTTTTTTTAGACAGGACACATATAAACACACAAAAGAGTTAATGCTGAATAACGGTAACTGTTTATTTATTATTCTCTAGGAAGACCACAACATGTATGCATACCAACTAACTAATGAGGGACAGGAGAAGCAAACTAAATTAAATGGGCAGTATTTTTTTTTAACCTCTGTGGAAAAATATCCCACAGGAAGATAAGATCTGATACCAAAGCAATGAGGAAAGGAATTGATAGAGGAAGTGATAGAAGTGGGAGAGGAACACTAGCTTTTATTGAAATTATACTGGTGTAAAGTACTATACTTGGTACTTTATGTACTTTGTCTCATTTAACCTCATCAATTTAATGAGATTAGAACCCTAACCATGAACTGATAATGAAGAAAACAAGGCTCATAGGTATTCTCAGGAGAAGGCAATGGCACCCCACTCCAGTACTCTTGCCTGAAAAATCCCATGGGGACGGAGGAGCCTGGTAGGCTGCAGTCCATGGGGTTGCTAGGAGTCAGACACGACTGAGCGACTTCACTTGCATGCATTGGAGAAGGAAATGGCAGCCCACTCCAGTGTTCTTGCCTGGAGAATCCCAGGGATGGGGGAGCCTGGTGGGCTGCCATCTCTGGGGTCGCACAGAGTTGGACACGACTGAAGCCACTTAGCAGCAGCAGCAGCAGGTATTCGCACATTCACACAGTCATGGAGCTGGATTTTGAATGACTTTTTTCCTTTAAAAAAAAATTAATTATGGTAAAAAAAAATGTAACATTAAATTTTAACCATTTGAAGTTAACAGTTTTAAAGTATATAATTCAGTAGTATTGAGTATATTCACCTAGTTATGCAACAGGTCTCTACAGCTTTTTTTATCTTGCAAAACTGCAGCTCTATACCCACTGAGCAACTTCTACTCATCCTTCCCCCAATTTCTTTCTGTCAACTAATCAAAGGCAGTATTTTGCTCATCTTTTTCTCTTTCTTTACCTTTTTTCCATTTTCTCCATCTTCTCGTGGTACCATGTACTTTTTGCTGCTTTGGTCTATCTCAGCAATGAGGAAAGTGACCTGAAGATTCTAAGGTCCCAGGATGTTACCTTGCATATGGGATCTCTGAAGCAGGCAACAAAGAAAATCAAGAGAAAATTACTTGGTTCTTGTAATTCTGGAATTTTACCTGCACATTTTGCCTGTGTTAAGGGAAACTCTGTATTGACCATTATTTCATTGAGAAATCAGTCAAGCCTGTTCAGAATTCTCAATTTGCCATGTAGTCACACACCTGCAGCCAGGGTTCCAGCATTGCAGCCGTCGTTCTCTGATCTGGAATCGAACATGTACCCCCTTCAGCAGAAGTGCAATCTTGACAACAAGTCCTTGATGTTACTTATATTGTCTTACTATTTCCATTTCTTATGGTATAGCCTGGACTAGGACTTAGATCCTCTGATATTCTCCAAGAATGGTCCTCTGTTCTGTTCTATCAGGGGACCACAAATTATAGCCCATGTGCCATATCTGGCCCATCGTGTTTTATAAATCAAGTTTTACTGAAACACATACATGTTCATTTGTTGATATGTATAGTCTGTGCCTGATTTTGTATTATTAATACAATGGCAAATTGAGGAACTGTGTAATGGAAATCATATGGCCCACAAAATCCTAAATATTTACTCTCTGGTCCTTCACAGAAAGACTCCTGACATGTAAAGGATAAAAGATGCTCTAGAATAAGATCAGCATGGGAGGAGAAGTAAATTCTAAGACAGAGATTTGACATTATGTGAACTTAGAAATTGCCTAGATTTAGAAATGAAAAGTTTTATCTCTGCTCTTCTTAGCTGGATAACATTCGATAAATCATTGCAACCTGCACTTTAAGTTCTTTATCTGTAAAATAAGAACACCTACACTGCATGTTGGTAGTGAGGATTAAACAACTTATATTCAAGTCCTGTGAGCATCCATTCATTCATTCACTCATGAGACAGACACCAAACCAGATACAGTGAAAACAGCACATTCTCTGGCCTTATACTAATTATCTTCTGGCTGAGAAGACCGGCTGCTTGATGTAAGGTGTGTTTCCTAATTAATAAATCTCTCTGTACTAACTTTTTAAAATATTCCGTTTAAATTTTGAAATCATACAATATAGAATAAATGTTTATATTTTATAATTTTGCCTTTGGCTCAGCCTGGGTCAGAGATACGAAGTTGTACATCTTTCAGTATATAGCTGGTTGCTTTTATTAAACAATGGCTCAGTTGAGATCCTCAAAAGAAACACAGTCACAGAGTTAGACAAGTTGTCTAGTGAATGTGACACATGCAGAGATGCCCACAGGATGATTGAAGCCTTTGTGCAGTTAGAAAACAAAGTTCAGCCAAGCAAAATGGTGCTCTGTAGCAAAAACCCACAGACCACATACAAATACACATCCATCTGGCTCAGGCTCATAAAACTCAACCATGAAAAGAAAATACAAGTCATTAGATATTTTCCTATGGATGTTTTTAGTTTTTTTTTTTTTTTTCATTTAGATAGCATTACTTATTTGACAATTACAAAAAATAAACAGACAAAATACAACTGATTTGACATGTTTACCTCTAAATCACATTTCAGGTGAATGACCCAAAGCTCATTTGTTCTAACACTAGGCCAATATCCCATGATGTTTTTTATGGGCCAGTTTGGAGTAAATATGTATTAAGAACACATCACTCCTCACTAATTTTATTAAGAGGTTTCTTCTCCTTGAGTTTTCCCTGCACTGTGAAAAAGCTGATAATGTGTTAAAGATTTATAATCTAGCATAAGATCTACCAGTTTCCCTATTTAAAGGATATCACTTTCTTTGAAAGAAGAAAAGGCTCTCAGACACTGATCAGTCTACAGGCATGTCTCCCAATTCAGTCATCTGACCATGGTTTTTACACCCTGTGCACAAAAGGGACATTTAGTATGAAAGCAGTAAATGAAAACTAGAGGCTGTGGTCAAATTGTTAGCCATTGTGTTCATATTAATATCCACTGCAGCTGCCTGAGGTTCAAATTAGCATATTTGAAACAAGTTAAACACTTCTAGCCCTATTTAGAGCCATTTCAAAGAGAACAACAAAAGTTTACGTTGAAAATTTTTGCTAAATGGCCTTTAAAGTAAAAATATTGCCAGAAATCTAAAAGTACACTTTTTTTTGAGATGCTACTATGTAATTACCTGATAAATCCTCATTTCTGATTAACTAAATATTCCAGAAGCTGGACTCATAGGCAGATTAGTTAATGCCTGTATGCTAACATGAATTCATATAAAGTCTTTCAATTTTAAGATAGACAAGAACTTCCCCAAAGACAGGCACACTTCTCACTTATCAGATACCCCAAATAGAGCAGTACTGTTCCTAGCTGCTCACCCTGGCATTGGAAGAGAATAACCATGTCTAACAGAGACAGCAATTTAGGTTGAAGCCAGTTGAGTGTGCCTCCCTGAATTGAGGAAGAAGACTGGCATCCCTTTATAGGAACTGTTCCAAATGCCCAGTAACTGCAGGGGGAAAAAAAGTCCATCTTGGAATTTGAGAAAACCTGCAACTTGATACAGATGAGCTGGCAATGAGTAAATCAGTCATCGTGTCCACTGCCCCAGAGGAGCCTGAGAGTGCAGTCTTAAATCTATACCACTTAGATTCTTCACATGGCCTCTCGAGACTTATATAGGGAAATCATGCTGTGCTAAGCTCCTGAAGTGAGCTTCCCAAATTGAACAGTGATAAGACACAGACCAATACATGGGAGTGAATGATTGTATTTACCAAATAAGGAGAGACAGCTGAATGTATTATTCAAATAGCAAGTCCATTTGCCCTCTATTTCAATCTAACCCTTTAATTTTCTAGTTAATTAAGTAGATGGATGTGCCATTCCATTATTCCTGTTACATTTGCATTATTGAGAAACACCAGATCTACTCCTGGGAAGTCTGAAGTCCTGGGTTCTAATCTTGGGTCTACCCTCATTACCCTGTCCATCTCATTGGAAAATTAGAAGAATAAGTGGATTTTATTCTTATTTTATATATATTATATATATTTCTATAAATATAAAATTATATATTATATAAAAGTCTTTTGAAAAATGTAAAGTAATGATCTATTTATTAGGTAAACGATTATTACCTCCATACTATGTTCCAGGCATAGCCACACGTGTCATCCCATCCTCAGAACAATGCTATGATATAAATATTTTACAGATGAAGAAAGCAAGTTTCAAAAACATTATGTAACTTGCGTTGGATTGTTATTGCCATGACATGAAAAGCTGAGGTTTAAATTCAGGCCTTTCCAGTCTAAGTCTATCTCCACTTGCTTCTATATCAGGTCGCTTCTATATCACTAACGTATTAAAGATTGGAGAAGGCAATGGCAACCCACTCCAGTATTCTTGCCTGGAGAATCCCAGAGACAGAGTAGCCTCGTGGGCTGCCGTCTGTGGGGTCGCACGGAGTCGGACACGACTGAAGCAACTTAGCAGCAGCAGCATTAAAGATTGCCAAAACTTGAATGTTTCCTGTTAAGTTAGCTGGTGACTTCAGTGCTCTAACTCAGGAACTGTCTTGTGTAGAAGAAGTTTCTGTTCATTTCCTTGAAACAAGGATGGGTAAAGCTGCGCAGTAGAACAAGCGAGAGGGCAGTGCCGCTCCTCACGGCCCTCCCGGAGATTTCCAGCAGGGGGCAGAATAGCAATGAGGACGGTGATGCCGACAGGCTTGGAGGGCGACAGTACAGGCTACAGCATTTCCTGGTAGCTTTTCATCTCTTAATTGGGGCGCCGTGCCTTTCTGCAAGAAGTGTAGTCTGTGAGAATTTTGTGGAGCCCTAGTGGAAAAAATTGGGGGATGACCTTTTCTTTGAGTTCAGTTCAGTCGCTCAGTCGGGTCCGACTCTTTGCGACCCCATGGACCACAGCACGCCAGGCCTCCCTGTCCATCACCAACTCCCGGGGTTCACTCAAACTCGTGTTCATCGAGTCGGTGATGCCATCCGACCATCTCATCCTCTGTCGTCCCCTTCTCCTCTCGCCTTCAAGACATTTTCTTAGGACCTCTTAAACCTCAGTATGTAGGAAACCCCCAGTTATTAATAAGTCGTGCCAACAGTTGCAGTCTAAAACTTTTGAGTATAATCATCCCATGTGAGTCATATAGGCATAACTGAGAGTATTTAGCTGTATATTTTCCCTGGTCCCATACAGCTCCATAACTTCCTTCTGATTTTTATATCTGTGGGCGCCTCACTTCCCTTTCTCCATATTGGCTCTACTCCTCCCCTCTATATATCTTTATGTCTGTCATCTTGATCCTAGGTCCTGGCAACCTGAACCTAAAAGGCTGTCTTCACTGACATCTTGAAATTAGAGTTTTCCACTTAAAATGTGTCATGCCTACAAATCCCAGTGGGAATAAAAGCTCTTTGAGTAAGAACTCACTCTGCTCCTAGTCAGACCAAATAGCAAAGATGTTTCTTTGTTTTGAATACTTAACAATGGACTTAAAAGCAGTTGGGTTGGAACTGGATTTTAGGAAATTTTCTGACAACAGTTCTTTTAAGAGAAAAATGACAGATTAAAATGTTCCCAAGAAATCCCAAAGGGCCACTTAACCTTTTCTCTGGAATTCTGTGCTTTCTCACATTGACATTCAGGTACTGGGGATAGAAAAAAAAAGTGATGGCTGTGTGGCTCTGTGAAGCTAAATAACTTCTTGTGGTCAAATAAGTATTCCAATGTGTAGGCAGGAAAAGCAGCTCTAAAATGAGCTGTCTTCACATGTACTTCAATTGCACTCTTTTTTTTTTTTTTTCCTACAAACTGGCCATTTGCTCCCAGGGTATCTGTCTTGTCAGTGTAACTTAATGCATATCAGTCTGGTGATGGAGAAAGTGATGAGGTGTCACCATCCCTTGTTTCTCAGCTAGTCTTTCAAAGTGGAAGTACAAACTCTAGAAAGAATAATTTGTAGGTCTATAAGTGAAGAGGTAGAAAAATGGATCTCAAAAGTGTGGCCACTGCTGATCTTGTGGGTAAAATCGCTTTAAGCAAAATGAAAGACAGCTTAGCACAAGATATCTGAGGAGGGTTGAATTGCATTCCCAAAAGAGATATGTTGAAGTGTTAACCCTGGGACCTGTGAATGTGACCTTATCTGGGAAGAGGGTCTTTGTTGATGCAATAAAATCAAAGTGAAGTCATAATGGGTTAGAATGGGCCCTAAATCTGATGACTGGTGTGCCTGACTCACCTAGGTTTGCCACTGAAAAATGGATGTAGTTAGGTTTCAATTTTCACATGAGGCTCCATAATTTCATGGGGTCGTTCAGGCAAAATGCAGGCAGCCTACGTAAGTTCCTCTGCTTAGTACAAGTCTACTTAATAATCGAATCCTCTGTTCCATTGGCCTTCACCAATTAGCACGTGATTCCTATCTGCTCTCTTACTGATTTTTGCTTTAAATGGATCTCCTAATGGATCTGAGCTTTCCCAAACTTGAAGTATGCATAAAAATCAACTCAGAAGTTTATAAACTTCTGAAGAAGTTTAGGTTCTGTGCTCAGAGATTCTGGAGTGAATTTGGAGTGACTCAGTGTTTCCCTTTCACTCCCTTTTTCTCTTAAATTTCTTTGTCCAGTTTTTCTTTTCAGTGATTCTTTCCCTTTTCTGTTTGCCTCTTTCTCTTAAGCCTGGTAAGAGACCCAAATGAGTCTGGGGAATAACAGAAATGAAACTCACAAACACTAAACATGTCCACCACAAGCATTACTGAGCTTAGCAGAAATATATAAGAGCACAGTCCCAAGATTTTCAGACCTTGTAGAACCACCTGGGAAACACCCAGTTCAGAATTGAGCTGGGGAACATTTAACAAATAAATATCAATGCCTGGCCTCACCCTAGACCACTTAAATCAGAACCTCTGCTAGGGAAGTCTTTGTTGTTGTTGTTCAGCTGCTAAGTTATGTCCAACTCTTGTGACTCCATGGTCTGCAGCCTACCAGGCCTCTCTGTCCCTCCCTATCACCCAGAGTTTGCCCAAGTTCATGTCTATTGAGTCAGTGATGCTATCCAAGCATCTCTTCAAAAGGCCATCGCCTTTTGCATTTGCCTTCAATCTAAAAGATTGAAGGGGAACCTAGGCACTGGTTAGTTTTCATTAGTAACCCAAGTGATCCCTCTGGTAAGGAGGAAGCAGGGTTGAGACTGAGACCCATTGGGGAGATCAGGGGATATGTTTGCATAGGTTTCAGTCCACAGTGTCCTCCTGCTCTTCACAGGAGTGCTCCCAGCATGGGGGTGGTGGACAGCTGCTGCCGGGTGAGGAATCATCCAAGGCTTAGATGCTATCTGCAAAGGGCACTCAGACATTTACCACTTTCCCATCCTCCCATCCACATCAGCACCTGAAAATATCTTAGGCCAACAGGAAGGCAGGCACTGTGCTTCCAGAAAGCCATGGCTCCTAGACCTGACTTCTGGATCCCTGGTCTTGACATTCTGCTCTGACATATTGAGGCCATCTCTCTTGATCTGTCTGTGTTGCTAATTATACAACCTCTTATACAACTGGACCTAGGGATTTTTCCATTTATGTCTCCTTAGGGGTTTTCCAGGAACGTTCCTGACTACAACACATCTTTTCCATTCTCTTCTTTTCACTCACAGGGATGTCCAGTAAAGGGCAGGCACAGTCTATGCACTCTGCCTGTCTAAAATTTAATGAATTATACTTCCAGTGAGTTATTCTTTATTATAATGAATTTAACTGAAGAGAGATGTTACCATTCATAGTGCCTCCCATCTTCCTGATAACTTTTTGAGATTTTGCCAAAAAGAAACAAGACCTTGAAGTTGTGCAGTGGTCAAAGGAGAGTTAATATTTAAAACTCATTACTTTAAATTTTAATGGCTGCATAGTATTTCATTATATGCATCCACCAAGTTTAATTGACCAGCACCATAGTGACAGAAAGAATTGATGCTTCCAAACTGTGGTGCTGGGAAGACTCTTGAGAGTCCCTTGGACTGCAAGCAAATCAAACCAGTCAAACCTAAAGGAAATCAACCCTGAATATTCACTGCAAGGACTGATTCTAAAACTGAAGTTCCAATATTTTGGCCACCTGATGCGAACAGCCAACTCATTGGAAAGGACCCTGATGCTGGGAAAGATTGAAGGCAGGAGGAGAAGGGGACGGCAGAGGATGAGATGGTTGGATGGCATCATCAACCCAATGGACATGAGTTTCAGCATACTCCAGGTGATGGTGAAGGACAGGGAAGGCTGGCACGCTGCAGTCCATGGGGTCACAAAGAGTCAGACACAACTGAGCAACTGAACAACAACAGATACTGACAGACACTTAGGTTGTTTCAATCTCTTATAAACTATCATGGAATGAATATGTTTCTATGTACTCTGTATGTATGTGCTAGTATACCTGTGGGACACATTTTTAGAAGTAGAATTTCTAAGATAAAGGGAACATGCATTTATAGTTTTGAAAGATATTGCCAGATTATTGTTTGCAGGATTGTACCGGTCCCTGTCCCACCACTGATATCTGATGTGGATGACTCTTCATGGCTTCATTCATGCAGTGCACTAACAGACAAGATCATTGCCATTCTGATGGGGGAAAATGAAATATCACTGTAGTTCTGACTTGCCTTTCTTTCATGATCAGTGAGATTGGACATCTGTCTAAATATTTAACAACTATTTTCCTATTGAACCGTTTTTTCATCTTTTCCAGTTTTTTGTTGAATTTTTAGTGTATTCTCACGCTAACTTAATAAATTAGGAAAATGTATCTGGGATATGATACAAATACTTTTTCTTAGATGGTCATTTAGCATTATTGTGCTCTTTGTTTCTTGTGGATTAAGATATATTTCAATATATATATTGATAGTTTTTATGATTTCTGGATTTTTATTTCA
>SJYT01063702.1:7606-26869 GCA_006410635.1 Cephalophus harveyi
TATGCAGCATATTATAATTTTGCCCACCATAGTAGGCTGTCCATTTTCAGATGTATTTTAAAAGTATTTTAGGGTATTATTAAATTATATATGATATATATTTATATTTTAAAATGAGTCCCTTTAAAGTAAAATCACACGCATAATGGGTCATAAAGGTGAGGCCAGAATACAAGTATTCTAACATAAAATCCAGTGATCTTTCTAGCATACTGGGCTCACATGGTGGCTCAGCAGGTAAAGAATCTTCCAGCAGTACAGGAGACCTGGGTTCCATCCCTGGGTCTGGAATATCCCCTGGAGAATGGAATGGCAACCCACTCCAATATTCTTGCCTGAATTCCATGGACCTGGCGGGCTACAATCCATGGGGTCACAAAAAGTCAGACATGACTGAGCGACTAACACTTTCACAAAATCCCAAATCCACTGATCTATCTAATATATTAAGCTATGTTCACCCTGTTGTCTTCCAAATGTCATTCTGTTTATTTATTATTGGAGAAGGCAATGGCACCCCACTCCAGTACTATTGACACATTTTATATATGACAACTGGAACTAACAATTTTAGGAATATGGGTATTTCCTTTAAAAAATAGCTATAGACCTTTCACATTGGAGAACTAATACTTTTATTTAATCTGAGTATAGTTAATAATCACTAGGCATATTGAGTAACAGATACTGTTAACCAGTTCTGTGCTTAGAGACCCAGAAAAGCCACATTGGGCACCACTCTAAATGGCATCTATCCAGTAGAGAATAAAATGGACTCACATCTCTTGTTTTAGTCTGAATTCATATGGCTTAGAGTGTTTGTCTCACATTTTAACCACCAAGTGAATTAAAGGACCTCAGATTCTATGCTCCATTAAAAATAGCTTTTTAGTTATCAGGCAAATAACCCCTTCTTATTTAAAATATTGCAGGACAATTATCTACAACATTTTACTCAAGACACATGGACTGACAGACTTGCAAAGTATGACCTGAGCAATGTCCTACCTGATGCAGGTTCCTGCTGATGAATACGAGGGCTGGGTGTTTACTTATTGCAGAGGTTAGAGTCAGATTCTCTTAAGTGGCACTTTAACCTCATTCTGCAAGAATCTACCCAACAGGAGATTTGAGGCATTGCCAGGACCATTGGAACCAGTTCTTTCATCCCACACAATTTCCCAGTTGTCCATGTCTGCCAAAATAAGAAGGTAATAATTGTGGTAGGAGACAGACAGCCAGGCTCAGAAAATTCATGACAGATTCACTGTGCCAAGATATCTCAGATGCTCCCTGAAGCAGCCTCAGAAAACACCACTCACTTACCCTCATCTGGAAACCACAACTGCTTCTTATAGAATGTTCTGTGGCTAAAGCGGCAGGGGTAAAGTTTCCACAGAGCAAGCAGAGTAAATACATGCAGTGTTTGCTTTTATACAAGTTAGCTAAAATTGCTTGTTTCCAGCTGCTGGTAGAAAAATATAGTTGTCAACATTTCCCTAGGAAAATTGTGATTCTTGTATTTCATGAAATTGGTCGCTCAGTCATGTCTGACTCTTTGTGACCCTGTGGACTCTACAGTGGAATTCTCCAGGCCAGAATACTAGAGTGGGTAGCTTTTCCCTTCTTCAGGGGATCTTCCCAACCCAGGGATTGAACCCAGGTCTCTGGCATTTCAGGTGGATTCTTTACCAGTGGAGTGACCAGGGAAGCCCAAGAATACTGGAATGGGTAGCCTATCCCTTCTCCAGGGGATCTTCCCAACCCAGGAATCCAACCAGGGTCTCCTGCATTGCAGGCAGATTCTTTACAGTTGAGCTACCAGGAAAACCCTGATATTAATCAACTTAAAAGTATTAATCAATATACCCAAAGTATCAGAATCAACATAAAAAAGAAAACTTTCTGAAAATAAATAAACCATTGCTGAAGCATTACGGCTCTTCTTCCCGTTGACTTTCATTCTGTGGAATAATCAAAGATTTCCAAAGTTGGAAGGAATGTTAGAGATGATTTAGGCCTCCTAGGGCCCTTTTTCAACAAGGAAAAGAAATCCAGAGATGTAAGATAAGTTGCTCAGATTCACCAGGCTAGGTCATGGTAAATTCAGAGCTAGACCTTTATTCTGGTGTCACCAAATCAGCATCGGGGCATAGGTACACTCTTCAAATGATGTCCTACCCTCAGTTCAAGTGAGGGCCCCGTGCTCTGCCCACCGTCTGTCCCGTTACAGTGAACAAAGCACACTTGAAATGATTTGATTTCATCTGTGGTCAAACACGGCTTCCCTGTGATCTGAACTCCAGTCCCCCACTTTCAGCCGTTGAATAGATGTCAAAGCTAAGGTGATATAACATCTCTCTTTACAAACTGGATAGACTCTGTCTTATCCAGAGAGACCACAGCACTTCTGATTCTGATGTCAGCAACTCCAGCATCCTGGAGAGCCTTCTAAGGTTTTGCTGAGAACCCTCAAGACCTCTCATATTTTTTAGAGCAATTTCTGAAAACACCCTGGATCTGCTGAACAAATTTCCCAACAGTTTAACATCCCATGAGATAATAAGTCATCTAGATATTGCTCTGCAGCTTTATTTCTCACTAAATCTTGCCATCACTTCTTGCTTCAATTCCACTGGTTTTTTTGTTTGTTTTACATGAACCCTTTTGCTTCTTCCTGTCAATATTATCTTACTATCCTCCTTTCTTTCTTGGAGATCTTCCCAGGTGGCTCAGTGGTAAAGAATGGGACTGCAGTGCTGGAGCTGCAGGAAACGAGGGTTAGATCCTAGGTCAGAAAGATCCCCTGGAGTAGAGAATGGCAACCCACTCCAGTGTTCCTGCCTGGAGAATCCCATGGACAGAAGAGCCTGGTGGGCTACAGTCCATGGGGTTGAAAAGCGTTAGACACAGCTGAGCATACAATGCATACAAATGCATTCTTCCTTAGAGATTCCCACCAGTTTAATATAATGAGCGCCAACATTTTTGTGCTCTGAAACCCCATTGGTCCCCAATTAAGTGGGAATTCTTAACCTGAGATTTCAGGAGACCTAGCAACTGTTAGAAATTTTATGCAAAAAAAATTTGTATATGTGTGTATTTGTTTTGATCTAAGGAATATCTCAAAAGGTAGATGCTTGGAAAATGGTTGAAATTGATTATTCTGTGAAATAAGACCCATATAAGGCACTCCTTTCTTGCTGCTGTAACTCTTTCTGGCCCTCTTTCCACTGGTTACAGTCCCTCCTATCCCCCTGCCACCCACACCCCTCAAATGCTCAACAGCCTATAGCATGGAATACACGTGGCCCTCATTTCTCTGTGGCACAGGAAAGCAGCAAAAAGGACCATTGTAGTATAGCCTGAAACTGTATGTTGATGATTCACTATAGGATGGTTTTGACAAAAAAGGACATTCTCTACAGGACAATAGTCTTTGGCCAATAAGTAAAATCAGGTGGTAGGTCATGGACTGAGCACATTCTGGGAGGAGGCTCTGTGTTGGTTGTTAGTCAGTCAGTTCAGTCACTCAGTTGTGTCCGATTCTTTGCGACCCCATGAATCGCAGCACACCCTGTTCATCACCAACTCCTGGAGTTCACTCAGACTCATGCTCATCGAGTCAGTGATGCCATCCAGCCATCTCATCCTCTGTCATCTCCCTCTCCTCCTGCCCCCAGTCTCTCCCAACATCAGAGTCTTTTCCAATGAGTCAACTCTTTGCATGAGGTGGCCAAAGTACTGGAGTTTCAGCTTTAGTATCATTCCTTCCAAAGAAATCCCAGGGTTGATCTCCTTCAGAATGGACTGCTTGGATCTCCTCGCAGTCCAAGGCACTCTCAAGAGTCTTCTCCAACACCACACTTCAAAAGCATCAATTCTTCAGCACTCAGCTTTCTTCACAGTCCAACTCTCACATCCATACATGACCTTGACTAGATGGACCTTTGTTGGCAAAGTAATATCTCTGCTTTTGAATATGCTGTCTAGGTTGGTCATAACTTTCCTTCCAAGGAGTAAGCATTTTTAATTTCATGGCTGCAGTCATCATCTGCAGTGATTTTGGAGCCCCCCAAAATAAAGTCTGACCTTGTTTCCTCTGTTTCCCCATCTATTTCCCATGAAGAGATGGGACCAGAAGCCATGATTTTCATTTTCTGAATGTTGAGCTTTAAACCAACATTTTTGCTCTCCACTTTAATTTTTATTAAGAGGCTTTTAAGTTCCTCTTCACTTTCTGCCATAAGGGTGGTGTCATCTGCATATCTGAGGTTATTGATATTTCTCCCGGCAATCTTGATTCCAGTTTGTGCTTCTTCCAGCCCAGTACTCTGCATAGAAGTTAAATAAGCAGGGTGACAATATACAGCCTTGATGTACTCCTTTTCCTATTTGGAACCAGTCTGTTGTTCCATGTCCAGTTCTAACTGTTGCTTCCTGACCTGCATACAGATTTCTCAAGAGGCAGGTCAGGTGGTCTGGTATTCCCATCTTTGCTGGCATATTGAATGCAGCACTTTCACAGCATCATCTTTCAGGATTTGAAACAGCTCAACTGGAATTCCATCACCTCCACCAGCTTTCTTCATAGTGATGCTTTCTAAGGCCCACTGGACTTCACATTCCAGGATGTCTGCCTCTAGGTGAGTGATCACACCATTGTGATTATCTTGGTCTTGAAGATTGTTTTTTGTACAGTTCTTCTGTGTATTCTTGCCACCTCTTCTTAATATCTTCTGCTTCTCTTAGGTCCAGACCATTTCTATCCTTTATTGAGCCTATCTTTGCATGAAATGTTCCCTTGGTATCTCTAATTTTCTTGAAGAGATCTCTAGTCTTTCCCATTCTGCTGTTTTCCTCTATTTCTTTGCATTGATCACTGAGGAAGGCTTTCTTATCTCTCCTTGCTATTCTTTGGAACCCTGCATTCAGATGCTTATATCTTTCCTTTTCTCCTTTGCTTTTCGCCTCTCTTCTTTTCACAGCTATTTGTAAGGCCTCCCCAGACAGCCATTTTGCTTTTTTGCATTTCTTTTCCATGGGGATGGTCTTGATCCCTGTCTCCTGTACAATGTCACGAACCTCATTCCAGAGTTCATCAGGCACTCTATCTATCAGATCTAGGCCCTTAAATCTATTCCTCACTTCCACTGTATAATCATAAGGGATTTGATTTAGGCCATACCTGAATGATCTAGTGGTTTTCCCTCCTTTCTTCAATTTAAGTCTGAATTTGGTAATAAGGAGTTCATGATCTGAGCCACAGTCAGCTCCTGGTCTTGTTTTTGTTGAGTGTATAGAGCTTCTCCATCTTTGGCCGCAAAGAATATAATCAATCTGATTTCGGTGTTGACCATCTGGTGATGTCCATGTGTAGAGTCTTCTCTTGTGTTGTTGGAAGAAGGTGTTTGCTTTGACCAGTGCATTTTCTTGGCAAAACTCTATTAGTCTTTGCCCTGCTTGTTTCCGTATTCCAAGCCCAAATTTGCCTGTTACTCCAGGTGTTTCTTGACTTGCTACTTTTCATTCCAGTCCCCTATAATGAAAAGGACATCTTTTTTGGGTGTTAGCTCCAAAAGGACTTGTAGGTCTTGTTGGTTGTTATGCATTATGCAAATAGTCAATGTAATACTGCTAAAATTAAAAACCAGACACACCTCTCAAATACATATTCACTTGTGTACAGCCACAATGCTCAATGTACAGACTTAAGAGGAAACATGGTGGAGGCAAGGGGAAGAGTCTGGGTTACTCAAAGAAGACTTGAGTTGCAGCCTCAGGAGCACAATGGCCAAGTCTAGCAGTGAAGTTAACATTCTGCTCTTGATAAGGTATTTCCCAGCTGTATGCTATTCCTAGGGGTTGGTATGCTGACCATACTTTATGCAGTTCTAATTAACTTCTAAAGCAATTTTCAGAAAGATACAAACTGAGGAAAGATTGTATGTAAGCTGGGAGTTTGCTTATTTATTACTCTGGCGAATGCAAAGGCAGATACTCTATTTCCCCAGTAGAAATTATTAGCAACACTATATCATTATAATATCAATGGCATCCCAGCCAAAGGGCCTCTTTTTACTTCAGAGTGAACATAAGAAAAACCTGTTAATATACCATGACTGATGAGTTACCTGGTATTCCAGAAACCAGTTGTGAATATCAGCCTCTGCTGTAACAAAATGTTTGCTCCAAATTTATTTTTCTAATATAATACCAGTGTAATGAATCACATGCCTTACACAGACAAATGCCAGAAAATAAAGGTGGTTTCAATACGTATTGTTACTAGAAGAATAATTTAAACAAACACTCCCAAGTTTAGGTGAGAAACTTTGAATGTGTGCAGCTCTCTGAATGAGGCTCCCAACAGTGGGTTATAATTGGTATTCTAGGCATTAGAGATTGCTGTACCAAAACAGCAGTTAGTTACTTTTTGCTGTATGTTGCCAAATGCTGGACACTGGACAATATTATTAGAGGCAAAGTTGGGATCTCAGTAAGTTTTTAAGGAGGTCTTTGTATTCATTTGGGCAAAGGTTTAATTTTGGATGCTTTATCTGACTATGCTTATCAGCAAAATAAATATACAGTCAATTTATGAAAGATAAAAAAAACCCTCTGATTGGCATTGCATGATTTCTTCAAACAATAAATGGATTTGAGTGTAGGCTAAGTTCAGAGGGTATATATTGCACCAGTTCAATAGTTACAATTCCTTGGTAGGCTTAAGGGAAAAAAAAAAAAAAAAAAGATCTATTTTGCTAGAGCAGATAGCGTCTACCCTGAGGTATTGAGTTACCAGGCAATGATTAATATTTCCAAGATTTTTAGCTTTCCTGAACATCTGCTTTTCACAAGCACATTTTAAGGGGAAAAATCTAAGAGACAGAAAAAACATACAAAATCCCCAGGACAGGAAAATTTTCCTTCTCATCTCTTCTATAAACCAGCACCAGATTCCAAATTGAAACCACTGATCATGTGAGAACATTTTCAATAGAGTTGCTTTGCTCCAGTCTTTTGTGAAGCACATTCGGGGGTGAAGGTGAGTGTGGTTTGGAGAATACCCTGCACCAATCAGAGTTTCCAAAGCAGAACAGAGGGAGGCCAAAGGGATCAGACAAATAAACTCCCCTCCCTCTCTCAGGAGTCAAGCAGATCCTGTTTGGTGTCTAAGATGTATCCACTGAGTTCTCAGTCTTTTGCTATGTAAGGTGATAAAAGAGTTGGAGTCGCCTAAACAGAAAAATCTGCAGACACAACACTGACTTTTAAATCGAGTGGGAGATGTGACACCCAGGCCACCCTTCCATGGGTGAACAGATAAATGCACGTCTTATCTGACCCTAAAGTCAAGGGACTTACTTGCCCCTTTCCACAGATAATGAAATGCTGGGTAGTAATGGGTTCAATGGCCACTTCATGTCATGAGTGATGAGATGAAAGCCCATCTAGTGATTCCTGCAGACATGACTAGATCACACAACTCTCCTTCACTGCCTGAGTTATCACTGCAAATATTGTCCCCTAGATTTAAATTTCCTGAGCCAGCTATTCTGAAAGGTCTGCCATGTTCTATATGTTTCCAAGAGATTTCATTGAGTAGAAACTTATTGAGCTGCGATAGATGCAGCCACCAATATAAAACCAGAGTAGCATTCTACTACAGGTTTACTTCATGGTCAGTTTTTGCTGTTGTAGTTCAGTTGCTAAGTTGTGTTCATTTCTGTGACCCCATGGACTGCAGCACGCCAGGCTCCTCTGTCCTCCACTATCTCCTGGAGTGTGCTCAAATTCATGTCCATTGAATTTGTGATGCTGTCTTGCTATCTCATCCTCTGAGGCCCCATTCTCTTTTTGCCTTCAATCTTCCCCAGAATCAGGGTCTTCTACAGCGAGTCGGCTCTTTGTATCAGGTGACTAAAGTATTGGAGCTTCATCATCATTTCTTCCAATGAATATTCAGGGTTGATTTCCTTTAGGATGGACTGGTTGGATCTCCTTGCTGTTCAAGGGACTCTCAACAGTTTTCTCCAGCACCACAGTACAAAAGCATCAATTCTTCAGTCTTCAGCCTTCTTTATAGTCCAACTCTCACATCCATATGTGACTACTGCAAAAACTTTGACTAATTGGACCTTTAGCTTTGACTAATTGGACCTTTGTTGGCAAAGTGATTTATCTGTCTAGACTTATCATAGCTTTCCTTTTAAGGAGCAAGCATCTTTTAAATTCATTCCTACAGTCACCATCCACAGTGATTTGGGAGCCCAGGAAAATAAAGTCTGTTACTATTTCCATTTTTTCCCATCTATTTTCCATGAAGTGATGGGACTGGGTGCAATGATCTTAGTTTTTTGAATGTTGAGTTTTAAGCCAGTTTTTTCATTCTCCTCTTTCACTTTCATCAAGAAGCTCTTTAGTTCCTCTTCACTTTCTGCCATTAGAGTGCTGTGATCTGCATATCTGAGGTTGTTGGTATTTCTCCCAGCAATCTTGATTCCAGCTCGTGACTCACCCAGCCCAGCATTTTACATGATGTACTCTGCATAGAAGTAAAATAAGCCAGGTGACAATATACAGCCTTGTCATACTCCTTCCCAGTTTTGAACCAGTCTGTTGTTCCACGTCCAATTCTGTTGCTTCTTGACCTGCATACAGATTTCTCAGGAGGCAAGTAAGGTGATCTGGTATTCCCATCTCTTTAAGAATTTCCCACATTTTGTTGTGATCCACACAGTCAAAGGCTTTAGTGTAGTCAATGAAGCAGAAGTAGACATGTTACTTTAGGAATGCAATTATATATAGAAATTCTAACATTATAACAGCATAGAGTGTATCAGCTGTGGGATAATGATTGATCAGAAAAACCAGAAGAATGAAGACTCACAGAACTGCTAGCATGGATTGGTGGTCTTCTGTCTTAGAGAGGAGAGAAAAGGTGTTTGCCAGAAGCCTGAGGGCTTTCTCCTCCATCACTGAGCTCCCCTTTCCTGCTGGCGCATCGCCATGAATATGCAACCGCGTTCTGGGATCCTCCTGCTATTTGAACAATAAACAGCTCCCTTTTCCCTCTTCTGTTTCTCCTTAAGCATCACCATATTCCTCTGCTACCTTCACAGCAAAACCTCTGGAAAGAGCCATCCTTGATGTTGTCCTGACCTCCTTATGTCAGCACGTCTCCTCCGTGCTCTGCACTCACACACCACTTCCAACCATGCTTTGGAGGCGGCTCTTGTCAGGTTGTCAGGGGTCTTCACGTCTCTCCCACCTAGCTTGTACCCTTCTTTATGATTTAGGGAAGAGAAAAGTTGATAGATAATTAAGAATTCATAATTAAGGATTATTTTGTATATATCTTTTCAGTGATATATGAAAAGATTTTGTATATATCATTTCATATGATAAAAAGAATGGAAAAATTTATGAAGGGTTGACTGTGTCAAACACTGTTATAGACATCAAAAGAATACTAAATACTAATCCCAGTTAGTTTTCTTTCTATTTAAAAAGACAAAATAGGGACACTAACTAAAATATAAGAGCAATTATCAATTATATCCACAAAAGTAAAACTATGAAAGCAAAACATTTAATGTGTGTTCAAGTCAAATACAATAAAGGACTAAATGGAAGTGCAAAGGAAGCCAGCCAGCTCAGGCAATCTCTCTGAAACAGCTGACTTTGGAACCAAGACTAGAAGGAGGTCATCAAAGAGAAGAAAATAAACTCTTTTGCTAAACCTCTGACATTAAATTCCAGATAGTATACTGTTTTATTTCCATTCAACAGATACTCATATTTTCCTCAGGATTCAGCCTAAATAGCTAAAGACTGTAAGATCTCTTCCCTGCCTCTGAATTTCACACCTTCTCCATTGCTTCACTGTGTACACGGCATCATGATCCATCCCGTAATTCCTCCCTCTGCCCCATGTGATTGTGAACCCTCCCTCTTTTCCCCACAGTGACAACCAAGCAGCAATTAGCATCTGACAGCTGACCAACAGTCGCTTTTTGTGTGACTCAATGCACACAGCAGCCCTGAGATGAAAGCATTATCAGTAATTAATATCATTATCCATGGTGCAAGGGAGAAAGCAGAGAACCCTAGAGGTTAAAGAGATCCTGACTATGAAGAAGCTGGCTTTTGCCAACCCCAGATCAAGCCCGGGACTTCAGATCGGAAGGCCAAGCCTGGTTTCCTATCCCATGTTGTCCTCCAAGCGTCTCCGGAAAGGAGCAGACAACTAATTCCCAGGATATAGCCAGGAAGTCGTAAATGATATGTGAGAGTCAGATGTCAGACTGACTTGCTTAAAGCACAGGGGCTCTGTTGAAAAATCACAGGAACTTCTCATGTCTTGCCATATGCTCCTGTTCTCTCACTCTCTGCCATCTTTCTGGGTGACCTCAGGCACACCCCAAAGTTCACTTGGCATCTGGGTACACAAGTAATTCCAAACCACATATCTCTAGTTCAG
The DNA here is from genome assembly GCA_006410635.1 of Cephalophus harveyi. Taxonomy (NCBI): domain Eukaryota; kingdom Metazoa; phylum Chordata; class Mammalia; order Artiodactyla; family Bovidae; genus Cephalophus; species Cephalophus harveyi. The sequence continues at coordinate 18,093 of SJYT01063702.1, forward strand.
GCTGCTCTCATGATTTTCTGAACCATATGCATCAACCCCTACAGATCTCCCTGGATGCCTTAGAGGCCACTTAACTTGATGGCGATGCTCAGGAATCTTCATATATTTTAAAGATTTTTATGTTTGTAAGTCTCCCAGTTATGTCTGATTCTTTGCGACCCCATGGACTGTAGCCCACCAGGCTCTTCTGTCCATGGGGTTCTCCAGGCAAGAATACTGGAGTGGGTTGCCATTCCCTCCTCCAGGGGATCTTCCTGACCCAGGGATCAAACCCAGGTCTCCTGCAATACAGGCAGATTCTTTACCATCTGAGCTACCAGGGAAACTCTTTTGAAGATTATCACATGTTAAAAATTAGTCTAGATCAGTATGTTCCTGAGAAAATTATTGGGATAGATGATGCATGTTATAGAAGTCAGGTTTGTTAGTACATAAAGAGACACCTGTTGTTAACTAAAATCCACCCTAGTTTTTCCCAGCTTAATTTTCAGGACATCTCATATTTAGCTACGTGGTCTAATTACATCCATCTACTACTCTTCCCTGACCAAGCCCAAACTTTTATGCGCCAGGGCTCCTGACATGTTGTCTACAGAGGTTGCACACCTGCTCGCCTTCATTCTATCAGCCAGGGTTCAGCAGGAACATGGACATGACGCTAGGTGCTGCTGCGGAGGGTTTTAGTATGGAGGTCAGCTGACACACTCTGAAGGCCTCAAAGGGCAGCAGCAGGGCACTGGGGTCTTGCAGAAGTGCTGCTTGCAGAGGAAGCTCCTTTAGGGCTAAGGGAAAAGCAGAGGTTGGGAGTCTCAGGGGCAAGGACTCGAGGGAGCGGTTCACAGCGTTGGCGCTCAGACCTCTGTGCAGAGGATCCTGCTGGCCCCGGCTAGAACCGCGGCAGCCGAGGCCCAGCGTCTGTGGAGCTGGAGCTCAGAGCTCCGGGAGCAGCACCTCAGGTTGGAGCCTGTGCTTTCTCGGCGTTGGTCCCAAACCCGGTCTGTCAAGAACTAGGGCCCAATGTGGACGCCCTACGCAGTGGGTTCCGCAATTGCCATCTGTCTCCCTCTTTGCATTCTGTTCTACCCACCGCTGCCAAAATGCTTTCCCTAACGCCGCACTGACCAAGTTTTTCAAATTCCTTGTTGACTGATACTTCAAACATATTCTCCTCTTGGATATTGAAGGCCTTTGACAATTTTCTAGCCCTTTCTCACTGCTTCCCTAAGAGCCTTTTCTGCTCCCACAGGACCTTGCTCTTGCTTAGAAACGCACCACATTTTCTGGCTTCAGTATCAAATAGGCCACAAATCTTAGCCCCATCTTGTCTCAGAATTTCTTTTTTAAATAGTAATATGGACTTCCAACCGGCCTGCCAATGCAGGAGACATAAGAGACGGGGATAACATCCCTGGGTCAGAAAGGTCCCCTGGGGGAGGGCATGGCAGCCCACTCCAGTGTTCTTGCCTGGAGAATTCCATGGACAGAGGAGTTTAGCAGGCTACAACAGTTCACAGTGTCGCAAAGAGTCAGAGATGAATGAAATGACTTAGCACTACTTAGCACAAGTGTGTATGCAAAAGTCAACATGGCTTTCATCTCCAAAGGGTCGCTGCCAGAGTAAATGAAGTAGCTGCTGCTACTTTTAAAACTTTGCATAGTTTCAATGAAAAGAAGGGGCCTAATTTTAGCCATTTAAAACTTAAGTGACAACTAAATGTGTAACTAAAACTGAAAGACTTGAACTCTGTCAATGCACAAGCTTTACACCTTTTCTGATTTTCACCTACATGGTAGACTGGTTAGAAGGCATAATGTCTAAATTCTCAGCAGTTCAACAACTAAGACTGTGACTTGGGGCAATGTGCACATAGTCAGTATATGAGGAATTACTGCATGTGAGTTGTATAGCATTTCAGAAAATTCTAGAACATTTGCCTTATTTGCCCTTTGAGTTGCAAACTAGCTTTCAACAGGAGAAGAAAATTTGTTATTTACCCTTGAAAGGTGTCTCTTTTATGTGTGAAAACACTAAGGTGAAAATGTCAAATATTTCACATTTCCTTGAGCCTGTGAAATCTAAAGGGATGTGAGATTTTCTTTTATTCAGATGATTCAGGTTGAAGGTATAGGAATATCTCCTGCCAATCATTTTATTTTCAGAAAGACATATACTGAAGAATTTATTCTTTCCTTTAAGTTATAAAATTACTATTATTTCCCTTTATATATAAAAAAGCAAAAATTATCCTGAAATTCTGAATTTGTGATTTAAAAAAGGCAAATCTTATATGACAGTTAATTACACTTTAAATGCAATTTCTTTGTGAAGTTCCAGATCAACTTCTGAATAATGAGAATATAAATATAAATAATCTTTTTATTTGCCAAGAATTACTGCAGATCCAAGTTATGCCAATCTATAATTTATTCCACTTTCAGAGTAAATCATAGTCATGTAACCTACCTTGGGTGCCCTTCTGCCACCTGCTCTGTGCAGAATTCCTTATACCATTTCTGGAACTCTTCCAACAGTTACGCGTCACGATGACAATACACAACCCCGCTGGTTGAGCACTTGTTTGCAATGATGAGCTGCACATGTTGGCTAGTACTGCCACAATTTAATGTCTCAGTTCCTCCTGTACCCTTGAGGAGATGTCATCTGGTCTGAATTTTGGATCGTTTTGAAGATGCATGATAGGTAACTGTCATCTGGAGAGCAGAGACAATTGATCAGCCAATTAAATATTCTGAAAACCAGGAAGTTTATGTAGGTGAGGATAATTAGTCTTAAAAATAAACTTAGAATAATAAGGCTCGGGAAGTGGAAACTAGCCAGGATTCCAGCTACTAAAAATAAGTTGAATTTTAAATTGGGGGAGTTAAAAGTCATTTATATAAAAGTTTCTTGAGTTTCAATTTTTTTAAAATAAAGTATGTAAAAGCAGTGTTGACCTACTATTATTGTATTGAAACCCCCTCACTTTGAAGAAATGGGGTGTTCAAAACACTAAATAAGTAGGTCTTGATTTTCCAAGCCCTTTTCTCCTCTCCCATCAGCAGACAGTTCACAGCAGGTTCCTTCTCTAAGTGCAAGTGAAATTTCTGCCTTGGGAACATTCACTTCCCCTACTTTCCTGTGGTCACCCCCCGTATATCATAAACTGTGCTAAAACAAATGTTTTCCTGGTTCTTCTTGGTAGTAGTGCCTAAAGCTTTATTATTTAAAGACAGAGAAAAGCATTTAAAATTCTGCTTTTTCAAATTTATTCTCATTCCATATGTATCTTCAAACTATTCAAATAGAGCTAAATTACAAAAATGGGAGAGGAAATACATTTTATTGGTTTTCCAAACAAGATTTTTTTGCATGAGTTATAAGCTTGAGTAAAAGTTTCAGCTATATTTTTATGTGTCCTACCATTGAGAAGTTGTACAACATAAAATAAAAGTACTTCTAATGAGAAATGCCAGTGCTTTTCTTGAGTTGAAATTAGACATTTTGGTCATAGTATAGAAGCTCCTTTTATGTTATACTCTTGCCCTAGAAGAGCTTTTACTTTTAATAACAGAGCTAATTTGGAAATATAGAACTTGACTGAAAAAAATGCCTACAAAGTTATCAATAGTACTACTTTGTAAGTGACAGTTCTGGATTTTTGATGGAAAATTGTTATAAGTTTCACTGCGTTAATCTTATATGAAGTGAAAGTGAAAGTGAAAGTGAAGTCACTCGGTCGTGTCCGACTCTTTGCAACCCCCTGGACTGTAGCCCACCAGGCTCCTCTGTCCATGGGATTCTCCAGGCAAGAATCCTGGAGTGGGGTGCCATTTCCTTCACCAGGGGATCTTCCCAACCCAGGGATCGAACCCTGGTCTCGTGCATTGTAGGCAGATGCTTTATCCTCTGAGCCACCAGGGAAGCCCTATAATCTTATATAGTTATAAGCAAATGAGGCCAAACACTTTAGGTGAATTAAAGATTCCAAAATTATGTACCATAATATAAAATATTTACTATGTAGAGGAAACAACATAGTCAGAATTTGAACCTAGATTTATTTCACTCTGAATGTCTTCTTACTTTAAGTTGAAATTTAATTTCAGAAAGCAGAACTTTTTAGAGAATAATACATTATCCCATTTTCAATGACCAAGATATAAAGAAAAAAATATTGCTCATTAAGAGCTTTTGTAAGTTTATAAATTAAAAAATAAAGTTTTGGGTAAAGTTTCTAGAGGCTTCCACCCCAGAAAGAGGACGAAGCTGAGTAACGTAGGTAGTCTCACCGTTTGACTGACAAGGAGCTTCTGAAGGCTGCCTCATATGGAAATTGCCATGAGCTCAGTACCTTGGACATCTCCTCAACATATTGTATATACTTTATACTACATTAATATTATTCTAGGGAATAATAATTCTATTCCTTTCCATTCTTTAACCAAAAATCAATATACTATCACCATCATCTAAAATTATCCTAAATAATGCCTTTGAAATTTTTCTCAAATAACTCTAAAATTTGGGTACAAGTGACTGTCCAGAAATGCAATTTACTTTATTTAAAATAAGTGCACAGGACCACCAACATAGAACACATTTTACTTGGTAGCTTGTCTGTCTCCAACAGCTAAAACATAAAGCTGCATAAAACATAAAGGCAGATATTCCACCATTTTTCTCTATGCAAAGAATATCTTCCATACCTGAAACAGACATACCACTGGACACTCAGTGAATACACTTTAAGTGAGTGGATATGAATTAATGGTTCAAGTGCAGTTATTTAGATGTTATATAAAATATCTATTTAATCTGAAGTCACATTCCAAACGTTACCCTTAATGTCTATGCCTCCAAGCAGACTTTTGCTGGTTTAACAGCTCATGTTCTATATTTACAACATGATCATATTTCTGCTTTGTGAATTTACACTAATCATAAGTGTACTGAAGCAATAAATATATCACTTAAGAACTCTGATATGGTTAAAGTTGGAAAACCAATAAATGAGGGGGGTGTTAAATCTTTCAGAAATAATGGCATTGATTTTCTTTGTTGTTATTATTCTCAAACCTGTTTCTGATTCCTAAAAACAAAAATGTGGGGAAAAACGTATCTTCCCCATCTTGTAAAAAATAAAAAACTACACCTAGAAGTAGAAGCCCTCGGGCTGTTTTAATATTGATTGTCTACACCCAGCTGCGATTCTTCCAGCTCCTCTTGGGACTGACTGAGTTCGTTCAAGGTGTTGCGCTGCTGGTGAAAGATGACACATCCCTTAGATCAGGCTACACAGTGGAAATAACGGCCAACAGCTGGTGATGATCTGTTACCAGTCTAATGGCGATCCCTGAAGATATGCTGGGAAATGAAGTTTTCACTAAAGGACACTTGCTACTAAAATACAAAGTGAATCAACAGAGTATCCGGTACAGCTGGAAGGGAAGCTGCTTCTGATTAGAGAAGAGGAATACACAGTCAGTTTAGTTCCAGTGGCAGAAATCACTCTACATCAATTTCTGTATCTGCCCTTGACTTTTAGCCTTGTGGACTGTTCAGCCGCTTACCTTGCTGTTTCTGGAGCACTGGATGTACTTAGTGATAGCTGTTAGGTCAGAGGCACCTAACACATGTGGACACATACACCTTGGCCTGTCTAGGAGAATTCATGTTCTTTACTTTTGGCTTTTAGACAGGGAGCAAAGGTCAAGACTGCTAAGGATTTATTTTTTTGCTCATCTTAATGTGGAAATGTATAATCTGGATATTATTAAACTACAGGAGACTTTAAAAGAGGCTTTTTATTTATGTAGTTCCTTCAAGACTTAGCTACTGCCTATTACGGACAAGAGTAAATGTCACTTAATTAGAAACATCATGAGCTAAGAATACTGGTTCTAAGAATACTATTCAAAGAGTGGTCTATAGACCAGCATTATCACTATATTCTGGAAACTCACTGAAAATACAGAATTTAATCCCAATCCAGACTAACAGAATAGGAACCTGCATTTTCTCCCCAAGATATCCAGGTTATACATTCAGTTCAGTTTAGTTGCTCAGTCACGTCTGACTCTTTGACCCCATGAACTGCAGCACGCCAGGTTTCCCCATCCATCACCAACTCCCAGAGTTACTCAAACTCATGTCTGTCGAGTCGGTGATGCCATCCAAACATCTCCTCCTCTGTCGTCCCCTTCTCCTCCCGCCTTCCATCTTTTCCAGGATCTTTTCCAGGGTCTTTTCAAATCAGCCAGTTCTTCACATCAGGTAGCCAAAGTATTAGAGTTTCAATTTCAGCATCAGTCCTTCCAATGAATATTCAGGACTGATTTCTTTAGGATGGACAGGTTGGATCTCCTTGCAGTTCAAGGGACTCTCAAGAGTTCTCCAACACCAAAGTTCAAAAGCATCAATTCTTCAGCACTCAGCTTTATTTATAGTCCAACCCTCACATCCATACAAGACTACTGGAAAAACCATAGCCTTGACTAGACGGACATTTGTTGGCAAAGTAATGTCTCTGCTTCATTAGGACAGGATGATATGATCTTCGTTTTCTGAAGGTTGAAGTTTAAGCCAACTTTTTCACTCTCCTCTTTCACTTTCTTCAAGAGGCTTTTTAGTTCCTTTTCACTTTCTGCCATAATGGTGGTACCATCTGCATATCTGAGGTTATTGATATTTCTCCTGGCAATCTTGATTCCAGCTTATGCTTCATCAAGCCCAGCGTTTCTTATGATGATCTCTGCATATAAGTTAAATAAGCAGGGTGACAATATACAGCCCTAACGTACTCCTTTTCCTATTTGGAACCAGTCTGTTGATCCATGTCCAGACCTAACTGCTGCTTCCTGACCTACATACAGGTTTCTCAACAGGCAGGTCAGGTGGTCTGGTATTCCCATCTCCTTAAGAATTTCCCATAGTTTGTTGTGATCCACACAGCCAAAGACTTTGCATAGTCAATAAAGTAGTTGTTTTTCTGGAATTCTTGCTTTTTCAGTGATCCAATGGATGTGGGCAATTTGACCCTGGTTCCTCTGACATTTCTAAATCCAGCTTTAACGTCTGGAAGTTCACGGTTCACATACTGTTGAAGCCTGGCTTGGAGAATTTTGAGCATTAATTTACTAGCATATGAGGTGAGAGCCGGCTGCAACAGACCACACAGAAGCATGGCCAAGAGGAGCTACCCCACGTCCAATGTCAGGGGCGGCAAGGGAGCAGGAGGGCCGAGAGGAGCTACTCCACGTTCAAAGTCAGGAGGGGCGGCCCTGAGAACATACCCGTCGTCCAAGGTAAGAGAAACCCAAGTAATACGGTAGGTGTTGCGAGAGGGCATCAGAGGGCAGACACACTGAAACCGTAATTACAGAAAACTAGCCAATCTGATCACATGTACCACAGCTTTGTCTAACTCAGTGAAACTAAGCCGTGCCTTGTGGGGCCACCCAAGATGGGCAGGTCATGGTGGAGAGGTCTGACAGAATGTCAGACCTGGAGAAGGGAATGGCAAACCACTTCAGTATTCTTGCCTTGAGAACCCCATGAACAGTATGAAAAGGCAAAATGATAGGATACTGAAAGAGTAACTCTCCAGGTTGGTAGGTGCCCAATATGCTACTGGAGATCAGTGGAGAAATAACTCCAGGAAGAAAGAAGGGATAGACTTAAAGCAAAACAAATACCCAGTTGTGGATGTGACTGGTGATAGAAGCAAGGTTCGATGCTGTAAAGAGCAATGTTACATAGGAACATGGAATGTCAGGTCCATGAATCAAGGCAAATTGGAAGTGGTCAAACAGGAGTCAACATTCTAGGCATCAGAGAACTAAAATGGACTGGAATGGGTGAATTTAACTCAGATGACCATTATATCTACTACTGCAGGCAGGAATCCCATAGAAGAAACGGAGTAGCCACCATGGTCAACAAGAGTCCAAAATGCAGTATTGGATGCAAGCTCAAAAATGAAAGAATGATCTCTGTTCATTTTCAAGGCAAACCATTCAATATCATGGTAATCCAAGTCTATGCCCCAACCACTAACGCTGAAGAAGCTGAAGCGGAATGCGTCTATGAAGACCTACGGGACCTTTTAGAACTAATACCCAAAAAGATGTCCTTTTCATTATTGGGGACTGGAATACAAAAGTAGGAAGTCAAGAAACACCTGAGTAACAGGCAAATTTGGCCATGGAATACAGAATGAAGCAGGGCAAATGCTAATAGAGTTTTGCCAAGAGAAAGCACTGATCATAGCAAACACCCTCTTCCAACAACACAAGAAAAGACTCTACACATGGACATCACCAGATGGTCAACACCGAAATCAGATTGATTATATTCTTTGCAGCCAAAGATGGAGAAGGTCTATACAGTCAACAAAAACAAGACCAGGAGCTGACTGTGGCACAGATCATGAACTCCTTATTGGCAAATTCAGACTTAATTAAAGAGAGTAGGGAAAACCACTAGACCATTCAAGTATGACCTAAATCAAATCACTTATGTTTATACAGTGGAAGTGAGAAATAGATTTAAGGGACTAGATCTGATAGATAGAGTGCCTGATGAACTATGGATGGAAGTTCGTGACATTGTACAGGAGACAGGGATCAAGACCATCCCCATGGAAAAGAAATGCAAAAAAGAAAAATGGCTGTCTGAGGAGGCCTTACAAATAGCTGTGAAAAGAAGAGAAGTGAAAAGCAAAGGAGAAAAGGAAAGATATAAGCATCTGAATGCAGAGTTCCAAAGAATAGCAAGG
>SJYT01063702.1:35964-123762 GCA_006410635.1 Cephalophus harveyi
ATCAACCCTGGGATTTCTTTGGAAGGAATGATGCTAAAGCTGAAAGTCCTGTACTTTGGCCACCTCATGCGAAGAGTTGACTCATTGGAAAAGACTCTGATGCTGGGAGGGATTGGGGGCAAGAGGAGAAGGGGACGACCGAGGATGAGATGGCTGGATGGCATCACGGACTCGATGGATGTGAGTCTGAGTGAACTCCGAGAGATGGTGATGAACAGGGAGGCCTGGCGTGCTGCGATTCATGGGGTCACAAAGAGTCGGACACGACTGAACTGATGATGGGATAGTGCTTCTGTTCCCAAGAACCAATACTTGGTAACTTTCTCCAGTCTCATTAAGAGTGTGGTATCGATTCCAGTGACCCTAATCCATACGTTCTTTCAGCAGCAGACAATCTCATCAACTTCCTTATACCCAAACATCTGCCAGGCTCAACCTCAGTGCATTGAAAAATAAACTTACCCTTTTCCTCTCAAAGTTTTCTTTGCCTCTGTCCTTTATTTTGGTAAAGAGCTGTACTACAAACAACACCTAACCATGAATCCTTAATATGTATTATGGGTTCTATCTTCTCTCTGCCTTCCATATCTGACAATTCTCTATTTCTCATTCATTGCACCTTCCAAATATCTCCATACGTCTCTCTGATCTCATTTCTACTATTGTTTTGGTTCCATGCTTCCATTATTTCTCACCTGGCCTATTCCTATGAAATTCAAGTAATCAATTTGTCTATTCTTTTGTGTCCCTCTGGAAAGTTTTCTAAAACATAAATCTGATTATGTCATGTGATTTAGCCATTAAGAATAATACCTTATGAATACTTATTTCTTGTAAGAGTAAACTTTTTAAAAGTCAGCCCCAAACTACCTTTCTAAATTCACCTTTGGACCCTTTGGTCCTTGAACTCTTCACTCAGCCTATAGTGCTGCCTCTCCTCCTTGCAAATTAAAAGTCCTTTTGCAGTTGCATGCCTTGGGGATCCTTTTTCCATCTACTCAAATGATTTTCCTCCTCTTTTCTGCATGACAAACTCATACTTTAAAACTCAACTCAAATGACTTCGTGAATATAATGAACAAAATAGGAGAATTTTCTCTGCCAGATATTTTGGTAGATACATTAGAATCTACTACATGCTGTCGCTGTTGTCAAGCTGACTTTGCAGATTCTCTGGTCAAGGAGTAGAGTCTGTGTTCTCACCCCTTCCCTTTGGCCTGGATTCCTGACTGTTCAGTAGAGCGCAGTGTGCCGGTTCTGAGCCCAGGCCTCAGGAAGTTTTCTGGGCTCCCACCGCTGCTCAGAGACATGCTGATGCGTGTGTACAAGCCCAGGCTGAGCTGTGTCAGCTGAAGCCCTTCAAGCAGCTTGAAGTGAAGTGAAGTGAAGTCGCTCAGTCGTGTCTGACTCTTTGCGACCCGTGGACTGTAGCTCACCAAGCTCCTCCGTCCATGGGATTCTCCAGGCAAGAATACCGGAGTAGGTTGCCATTTCCTTCTCCAGGGATTCTTCCTGACCCAGGGATCGAATCCAGGTCTCCCACATTGCAGGCAGACACTTTAACCACTGCACCACCAGGGAAGCACCTCAATATGTGGCAGGGACCAACTCAAATCAGCGGAACCTGCCTACGTGACCCACAGAGAGCCTCCCTTCTCACTCCTAGGTTCATGGAAAAAAACGCTCATTGTTTTAGCCCATTTATTTATATGATTTTAAAATAGCAATGGCTAACTTACACAGCTATATATTTTAAAGTAAACCTTTAGCAAAATTAAGCAATTATGGCTAGAGACCAAATCTGTGCCACAGCCTGTCTTAGAACTTAGTGCAGTCTTTGAACTAAAACTGCTTTTTGAGTTTTCAAAGAATTGTTGAAGAAAAGACACAGAGATTGTATGTAGGCTATAAAGTCTAAATTGAATATTCTCTAGACCTTTACAGAATAAAATTTGCCAATCTCTGAACCACAGGAAAGGGTAATATGTTTTAATGGTAAAAGGATAAATAAATAGACCTATTGACAAGTTGGAGATCCCAAGAATGAATCCACACATATATAGACTCATTATATGAACTTATTATAGACCTGTAAGGAAAAGACAGATTTTTTCAGTAAAAGTTGCCTGGGTAATTGGTTTTCTATATGAAAAGAGGAGAAGGAAAAAATGTGTACAACTTATGAATAATTTTAGGTGAAAAAGTAAAGATTCAAAAGATAACATAATCTTGAATAGAGAAAGATTTCTTAATTTTTCTCCACTGGTAATCATGAATTTGTTTTCTATATCTGTGACTATTTCTGCTTCATAAATAAATTCATCTGTACTTTTTCTTAGATTCTATATATAAGCAATATCCTACGATATTTGTCTCTGACTTGCTTCACATAGTATGATAATCTCCAGATGCATCCATGTTGCTGCAAATGGCATGTCATTTTGTTAATAGCTAAGTAATATTCCACTGTGTGTGTCTATCACATCTTCTTTATTTATCAGTGGACACTTAGGTTGCTTCCATGTCTTGGCTGTTGTAAACAGTGCTGCAGTCAACATTGGGGTGGATTGGATTATGGTTTTGTCTCAATATATGCCCGGGGTGATTGATGTGGTAGCTCTATTTTTAGTTTTTTAATGAACCCCCATATTGTTCTCCATAGTGATTGTACCAATTTACATTCCCATTGAGAGTGTGGGAGGGTTCCCCTTTTCTCCACACCTCTCCAGCATTCATCATTTGCAGACATTTTAATGATGCCATTCTGATTGTTATGGGGTGATAAGCCACTGTAGTTTTGATGTGAATTTCTCTGATAATTAGTGATAGCTGTATCTTTTCATGTGCACTTTGGCTGTCTGTGTGTCTTCGTTGGGGGATGTCCATTTAGATCTTCAGCTCATTTTTTGATTGGATTGTTGGTTTTTTGTTTGCTTTTTTGACAGAGCTGCATGTATATTTTGGAGATAATCCCTTGTCATTCACTGCATTTGCAAATATTTGCCCCTGTATTTTGGGTTGTCTTCTCATTTTGTTTATGGTTTCCTTTGCTATGCAAAACCTTTTGAGTTTAATTAGGTCCCATTTGTTTATTTTTGTTTTAATTTTTATTATTCTAGGAGGTGGATTAAAAATATATTACTATGATTAACGTCAAAGAGTGTTCTGCCTATGCTTTCCTCTAAGAATTTTGTAGTGTTCAGTCTTACACTTAGGTCTTTGATAGATTTTAAGTTTATTTTTATATGATGTTAGAGAGTGCTCTAATTTCATTTGTTTACACATAGCTGTCCAGTTTTCCCAGCACTATGTATTGAAAAGACTGTCTTTTTTTACATTATATTTTCTTGCCTCCTCTGTTGTAAATTAATTGGCCATAGGTGTGTGAGTTTATTTCTGGGCTTTCTGTCCTGTTCTGTTTTTATGGCAGTACCATACTGTTTTAATGACTGTAACTTTGTAATATAGGCTAAATTCAGGGAATCTAATTCTTCCAGCTCCATTTTTCTTTATCAGGATCGCTTTGGCTATAAAGGGTCTGTTATGTTTCCATACAAATTTTAGAATTTTTGTTCTAGTTCTGTGAAAAATGGTATTGGTGATTTGAAAGGTATTGCATTGAATCTGTAGATTGCCTTAAGTAGTATAGTCATTTTCACAATATTGATTCTTATAATCCTAGAACAACTTCCAGATGTTCAAGCTGGTTTTAGAAAAGTCAGAGGAACCAGAGATCAAATTGCCAACATCCACTAGATCATCAAAAAAGCACGGGAGTTCCAGAAAAACATCTATTTCTGCTTTATTGACTATGCCAAAGCCTTTGACTGTGTGGATCACAATAAAGTGTGGAAAATTCTGAAAGAGATGGGAATACCAGACCACCTGACCTGCCTCTTGAGAAACCTATATGCAGGTCAGGAAGCAACAGTTAGAACTGAACATGGAACAACAGATTGGTTCGAAATAGGAAAAGGAATACATCAAGGCTGTATATTGTCACCCTGCTTATATAACTTATATGCAGAGTACATCATGAGAAATGCTGGGCTGGAAGAAGCAGAAGCTGGAATCAAGATTGCCGGGAGAAATATCAATAACCTCAGATATGCAGATGACACCACCCTGATGGCAGAAAGTGAAGAGGAACTAAAAATCCTCTTGATGAAAGTGAAAGTGGAGAGTGAAAAAGTTTGCCTAAAGCTCAACATTCAGAAAACTAAGATCATGGCATCTGGTCCCATCACTTCATGGGAAATAGATGGGGAAAAAGTGGAAACAGTGTCAGACTTTATTTTGGGGGGGCTCCAAAATCACTGCAGATGGTGACTGCAGCCATGAAAATAAAAGACACTTGCTCCTTGGAAGGAAAGTTATAACCAACCTAGATAGCATATTGAAAAGCAGAGACATTCCTTTGTCAACCAAGTCCGTCTAGTCAAGGCTATGGTTTTTCCAGTGGTCATGTAAGGATGTGAGAGTTGGACTGTGAAGAAGGCTGATCACCGAAGAATTGATGCTTTTGAAGTGTGGTGTTGGAGAAGACTCTTGAGAGTCCCTTGGACTGCAAGGAGATCCAACCAGTCCATTCTGAAGGAGATCAGCCCTGGGATTTCTTTGGAAGGAATGATGCTAAAGCTGAAACTCCAGTACTTTGGCCACCTCACGCGAAGAGTTGACTCATTGGAAAAGACTCTGATGCTGGGAGGGGTTGGGGGCAGGAGGAGAAGGGGACGACCGAGGATGAGATGGCTGGATGGCATCACTGACTCGATGGACGTGAGTCTGAGTGAACTCCGGGAGATGGTGATGGACAGGGAGGCTTGGCATGCTGCAATTCATGGCGTCGCAGAGAGTCAGACACGACTGAGCGACTAAACTGAACTAAACTGAATCCTAGAACATGGTATCTTGTTCCTGTTCGGGATAATTTTACAAGATTGAATATACTTCTATGCTCTGACTGAGCAATACTAGTCTTTGTTATTCATACAACCTAGATGACATCTAGTATGACCTCCAGATCCACAGGCTCAACATGACCTGGGAACTTGTTAGAAATGCAAATTATCAGGTCAGGCGCTATTCCAGAATCAGAATTCTTAGGAAAAGGGCCCATCAGTTTATGTTTAAATAAGCTAAGTGGTTCTGATGCTAAAATTTTAAAACCACTGCTCTAGACAAATACATTTGTTTCCCCAGGTGCCTGCTCAAAGCTGCTAACAGTTCATAGCATTAGTTTTCAAGAACCCAAGCTAGAAGAAACTCAAATTTTGTCAACTGTCATATGGGTAGTAAATTGTGGAACTTACAATAAATAAATAAACTTCAGCTACATGCCATAATATGGATCTATTTCCCAAACTTGATGTTGAGAACAGAGAAGATAAAGAAAACTCATCATATACCAATATAAAGTTCAAAAATGGACAAATATGGATACATACATTTTGGTTTTTAAAAAGCAAAGGATAGTTACAATAGCCAAGACATGGAAGCAACCTAAATGTCCATCAACAGATAAATTGATAAAGAAGATGTGGTAGATATGCAGTATTCAGTTCAGTTCAGTCACTCAGTCATGTCCAACTCTTTGCGACCCCATGAATTGCACCACGCCAAGCCTCCCTGTCCATCACCAACTCCTGGAGTTCACTCAGACTCACTCCCATGGAGTAAGTGATGCCATCCAGCCATCTCATCCTCGGTCGTCCCCTTCTCCTCCTGCCCCCAATCCCTCCCAGCATCAGAGTCTTTTCCAATGAGTCAACTCTTCGCATGAGGTGGCCAAAGTACTGGACTTTCAGCTTTAGCATCATTCCTTCCAAAGAAATCCCAGGGCTGATCTCCTTCAGAATGGACTGGTTAAAAAAGAGTGAAATTATGCCAATTTCAGCAACATGGCAGTGGCACTGTTCTCTCTCTTGTTCTGTGTGGTAAGTTTTCTATATACCTGGCTTTACTTGGCTTTGCCAGGTCTTAGGTGGGGTGCGTGGGATCTTCACTGTGACATGCAGATTCTTTTAGTTACAGCAGACAAACTCTTAGTTGTGGCGTGTGGAATCTAGTCCCTGACCAGAGATTGAACCCAAGCCCCCTGCACTGGGAGCACAGAATCTTAGGCAGTGGACCACCAAGAAGGTCCCATGGATAGTAATCACATGAATGTTCACTTCACAATTATTTCCAAAATGTAAACATATTTTTATATATGGAAAAACACGTAAGTGGCTCTTGTACACTCAAAGATACATGATACATCATACTGCTATGAGAACAATCACACATACATACAAGATTTATTATAAAATCTGAGAGTGCTGCAATTTTCACTCAGGAGATAACGCATGTGGGTTCCCAGCAACAGGGCTATTATATGAGGTATTCTTTAAATGTTATTATCATTAAAATTATTGTATTATAATCATTAGTTGAATAATTTGAAATTTTATTGGATTGATATAAATTCTGAAGTATTTTCACTCTGCTCAGAAACATTTAAAAATTATCTTTTATATTAAAAAGAAGTTACCTAAGAACTCATAGTAAAATAGTCAAGATTGTTGTTGTTCAGTCATTAAGTCTTGTCTGACTCTTTGTGATCCCGTGAACTGCAGCTTAGCAGGCTTCCCTGTCCTTCACTATCTCCCCGAGTCTGCTCAAACTCATGTCCATCGAGTCAGTGATGCCATCCAGCCATCTCATCCTCTGTCGTCCCCTTCTCCTCCTGCCCTCAATCTTTCCCAGCATCAGAGTCTTTTCCAATGAGTCAGCTCTTTGCATCGGCTGGCCAAAGTGTTAGAGCTTCAACTTCAGCATCAGTCCTTCCAATGAACATTCAGGGTTGATTTCCGCTAGGATTGACTGGTTAGATCTGCTTGCAGTCCAAGGGACTCTCAAGAGTCTTCTCTAGCACCACAGTTTGAATGCAACAGTCAAGGTTGTGTTCTTTAAAGTTTAAAAACTTTAAAAGATGAGTTTTTGCCTAATATCTTGTTAGTTGTCACTTGTTTTTTAACTGATCATGAAAGTTGTTAAGGAACAATCACCTTAGTTGCTAGTCTCTAATAGAGAAATAAGGTTTTCAACTCAGCTCTGATACTCATTAGTGGTTGATAATAAATTAACAGATGGTTTCTACTGTAATGACTAGAGGGTAAAAGAGAGTGAAATTTTGACAATGGATTGGAAACTTAGCCAAGGAAGGCCTGGTAATAAAGGAAAAGGGTCAGTATCTGAAAACCCCCATCAGTTCACTCTGTTTACCAGTGAGTGTCGGTCCCCTTAGTAGATCAGATTCACTAGAACCTTTCAGTGAAGTCATGGAAACTTTGACAGATTTTTCTAACTACTCTGCCATTTCCTTCAGCAACAATATGACTCCAAAGACTGGTGAGTCATGCTCTGACCCAAAGCTAAAAAATAGAGGTGGTGTGTGACTTGGCGGTGGGAGGGTCTGGAGACAGGGCCAGACATCAGACAGGCCAAATCCCAGACTATTAGTTTTTTTCCAAGTATCACCTACAGGCAGCATGTGAATAATTAGGTAACTGTGCTCCCCTCTGTGGTCTCTGAAAACAGTGGAAGTACAGTGGTAACCTCCACCATAGAGAAGATTACATAAGCTTTGGTATTTAAAAAATAATCCCAAACCAGAAGGCAAAAAATGGTCCCTTTCATCCCCAATCATGGTTTTAATACTGTAAAAAAAAAAAAAAAAGTGTGCTCTGCAACCTGCTTTCTGTAAGAGAAACACTAGAGTTCAGGGTTGATGCCTAGCCCAAAATAGACACTGGATGTGTAAAGTAAAATAGATGGCGAGATGGAGGGATCAGCTGTGAGATTCATTTTTAATAGGTAAGACATAGTTATTGTGAGAGTGTTGTTCAGCTGTCTTAGGGGCTGAATATATGTTTTCTCTCAAAATCCATATGTTGAAGCCTTACCCCTCAGTGAGGTGGCATTTGGGGGTGGGGCCTGTGAGGGGTGATTAGTTTAGACTGGCTCATAAGGATGGGAACTCCGCGATAGCATCCGTGTCCTTACTTGGAGACGTAGAGACCAGGGCCCGCCCGCTGCCTCGCCACTGTGAGGACACGCACAGAGGCAGCCGTCTCAGGCAGGATTTCAACAGAACCTGTGGAGGCATCCTCGCCCCAGACTGCCAGTATCCACAACTGTGAGAAACAAATGTTTGTTCTTTTAATCCACCCAGTCCATGGTACTTTACTACGGCAGCCCAAGCTGACTAAAACGATAGTATAGATTCACAATATATGCAATCATGCATACATGTGTGTAATTAATGTTATTTTCTAGTTAAATGTCTATTGAGTAGACGCTAAGAATCCTCAGCATATTGTGTCTTAAAGATACACTTTCCTGTCATTCTCTAACAAGAAGCATTGTATTCAGCCAAGAGAAAGACTGTATCCGAAACCATCATACACTTTCTGTCCACATATATGCCACTTGTATTGGTGATCTCTTATTACCTGCATTTCTAGCTATGAAGCCAACCTCAGTTGTGCTTCTTTACTGAGACATATAAAGTTCTAAAGTCCCCTTTCTCTCTCTCTCTTCACTGTTAAGATGATATTTGTTTAAAACATATTCGAGATACTGAAAAAGTATAATGCTGTGGCTTAGAGAGTCATGGCAAAATAAACTATTTCTGTACTTAAAAACGGAGAAGGCAATGGCACCCCACTCCAGTACTCTTGCCTGGAAAATCCCATGGGCTGAGGAGCCTGGTAGGCTGCAGTCCATGGGGTCGCTAAGGGTCAGACATGACTGAGTGACTTCCCTTTCACTTCTCACTTACATGCATTGGAGAAGGAAATGGCAACCCACTCCAGTGTTCTTGCCTGGAGAATCCCAGGGACAGGGGAGCCTGGTGGGCTGCCGTCTATGGGATCACACAGAGTCGGACACGACTGAAGCGACTTAGCAGCAGCAGCAGCAGTACTTAAAAATGTTGAGATGATACTTTATTCCTTTCTGACAAATAATACATTTTTACCTATTTTCCGACTTTGATTTTCTATGTTACTCTTGTACCTATGCTCGGTATGGATTTTAAATACACAGAGACACCATAAACAATATTACATAATACAAATGACATTAGATTGTCCTTATTAACACTAGGGGGCACATAACATTGCATGTTGAATGATTAAATCACAAGAATGATAATGACAGGTTAGCATATACTTTACCAGTACATCCGAGTACATCAAATGACATAAGCCTAACACCATTCATGTCAGTGTGTATTAGTGTTACCACACGGTTTTTTTCCCTTAAGGCTGAGAGAAGCTAATCTCTGCAAAAAAAATGTTATTATCTTTTATATAACATTTTTGACATGCTATTGATATTAATAACATTAATATATTCTAACAAGAGACTGTTTCTGCCAAAGTTCTTTGGAGATTTTTAGGAGTGGCCTGAGGAATATAAAAGAAGAAACATCAGGAGCAGACCATTAGGATTTTTGGTTTTTTCTCCTAAAGTTCAAAAGAAAACCTGTTAAATTTCTTTTAAAGCTAATATTAAGAGAAACAAGGTTTAGAGTGTATGTCGTTCAAAAGGGGAGAGAAAATTTGAACAGTGACAGTGCTCTACTCCTAAGCATACTTAATGTTTAAAAATCCCAATAGCGGTGTTAATAAGCGATGCAACTTCTGTTTGAGATGAGTGTGACTTGTGGTCTGTGTGAGACATAGAGAAAAGGAAACACACAACTTCTGTGGTCCTGTGATGTTCAGACTTAGGCCATAAATATAATTGTTCTTGCATACAAATAGTGACCATAAAATGTTCACTGCAAAATCTGTATGCACACTTACAGTTTTTATAGTATTCAAGGCTGTAAACACTCAACATTATAACATGCAATGGGAAAATAAGTGGGTATCATATTTACAAAGGTATTAGGTAATATGGCATTTTATTTCCCTACTGTTTTTAATTATTCTCTTACGTGGTTTGGGAAAGTTGATTTAAAAAATGCTTTAAGTTCCTG
The DNA here is from genome assembly GCA_006410635.1 of Cephalophus harveyi. NCBI lineage: Eukaryota > Metazoa > Chordata > Mammalia > Artiodactyla > Bovidae > Cephalophus > Cephalophus harveyi. The sequence goes on from SJYT01063702.1 coordinate 45,995, forward strand.
AGTTTATTTTTCATGTAATAACTATTGCTGTGTGAAAGAAAAGCAAACAAACAAAGAGCCGCCCAAATGAGTGGCTCGCAGATTCCGTGGGCAGCCCATCTAGACAGGACGCATTGAGGCTGACTTGTCTCTGCTCTGGGGCTCAGTGGGAGAGACGTGAAGTTTGGGGTGACTTGCTGGCTGGATCCGTGTGGAAGTGTCTTCACTCCCGTCATGCCGATACTGCAGATTGTCAGCTGGCACTCCTTCCCATGTGTCGCTGGCAGTCCCCGTGTCAAATGCCCTCACGTGGCCTTGCTGTGTGGTCTCTCCATGTGGGCTTGTTTGGGCTTCTTTACAGGAAGACAGGTGAGTTCCATTGTGAGAGGTAAAAGAGAAGCGGGCAGAAGAAGCTGTGCCATCTTTTATGAACTGGCTGTAAAATCCATGTCACATTCAAAGCACATTAATTGTTTGTATTAACTCATCTAATGCTAAGAACACACAGTGGCAGCCGGATGTTGCCTGGGGATGAGTCCCCTGCAAGCTTAGTTGGGCAGAACATGCAGGGTCTCTTCCTCACCTAGCTGGCAGTGGGTACTGGCGGTCAGCTCAGAACTCAGCTACACTGTTGTCTGGAGCACCCATAGGTGACTAGTCAAGCTTGATGGGCTTACCTCTTATGTAAGAGTGTTGAGAAAAACGTGTGGAATCTGCATGACCTTTTCTAACTGAATCACCCCAGAAAGATGTTTGCATCCCTAATCCCCATAATCTATGATGACATTACTTTAGAATGGAAAAAGGAAATCTGCATATGTGATTACTGAAGAATTTTGATATGGGGAGATTATCTTGATTTTCTAAGTAGGTTCTGAATGCAATCACAAAGGTTTTTCTGAGGGAGGCAAGAGATCAAAGGTGGATAAAGGGGATGAGATGATGGAGGGAGAGGCTGGAGTGAAGTGCTTTGAACATGGAAAAAGGGACCCTGAGCCAAGGAATATAGATGACTCTAGAAGCTAGAAAAGGTATTCTCCCCTAGAAGTTTCAGAGAAAATGTACCGACCTCGGCCCAGTGAATCTAGTTTTGGACTTCTGACCTATAAGATATCAATAAGAAATTCATATTGTCTTAAGCCCTCAAGTTTATGATAGCTTGTTCCAGCAACAATAGAAAAGGAGTATAGACGTATAGCTTCAGAAGTCACACAGTATCATTTGCTGCATTCTGTTGGTTATAAATGTATCAGAGCCTCCAGATTCAGGGGGAGCAAGATACATATCCCAGTTATAGACGGAAGCAATGCCTAACAATTTGCAACTATGCTTTTCACTGGCATTATTAAATAATGATAACATTGACCATGAGTAACATAGACCTTAGATTATCAATCTGAGTATCATCATACTAGCATGGCTGCTGCTGCTAAGTCGCTTCAGTCGTGTCTGACTCCATGCGACCCCATAGACGGCAGCCCACCAGGCTCCCCTGTCCCTGGGATTCTCCAGGCAAGAACACTGGAGTGGGTTGCCATTTCCTTCTCCAATGCATGAAAGTGGAAAGTGAAAATTGAAAGTGAAGATGTTCAGTCGTGTCCAACTCTTAGCAACCCCATGGACTGTAGCCCACCAGGCTCCTCCACCCATGGGATTTTCCTGGCAAGAGTACTGGAGTGGGGTGCCATCGCCTTCTCCACTAGCATGGCTAGATATTATTAATTAGAAATATTAATAGCATCATGAATAATATGGACCTTAGTCTAGGGCTTTCCTGGTATCTCAGATGGTAAAGAATTCTGCAGTGTGAGAGACCGGTTTCGAGCCCTGGGTCAGAAAGATCCCCTGGAGAAGGAAATGGCTAACCACTACAGTATTCTTGCCTGGAGAAAACCATGAACCAAGGAGCCTGCCAGGCTATAGTCCATGGGGTCGCAACTGATTATTACTGAATGTAGTAGAAACACCTTTTTTTCTTACAGCACTTATATTTTCTGGGTTAGTAGTTTTTTAAAAACTATATATATATATATTTACTGGTGTTGGTGACGCTGGGTCTCTGTTGCTGTCAGGCTTTCCTCTAGTTGTGATGAGCGGGGGCTGTTCTTCGTCACGGTGCATGGCGGCTTCCCTTGTTCGGAGCACAGGCTCTAGGCACGCGAGCTTCATTAGGTAAGGCACTGGCTCAGCAGTTGTGGCTCACGGCCTGAGAGTGCCCGGGCTCCAGCAGCTGTAGCACACGGGCTCATGAATCGTTGCTCGCAGGCTCTAGAGTGCCAGCTCAGCAGCTGTGGTCTGGGGGTGCAGCTCCTCGGCGACATGTGGAATCTTCCTGGGTCAGGGATGGAATCGGTGTCCCCTGCACTGCAAGGTGGATTCCCATCTGCTACACCACCAGGAAAGTCCTGGATTGCTAGCTTTGAAATGTCTTGGAAACAGAACACTTTCAAATCTGGATGATCTTTACAGAGAATCAAACTGTGAGTTACTTAACACTCTCTAAACCTCTGCGCTCCCAACTGTAAAATATGCGTACTCATTAGTAACTCAATGTTGTTGTGCAGAATAACATTCCTAGGAAAGGGTTAGTACACAGTTGATCAGATTTATATTTCTGGAGTGGAAATTAGGGCTGCCAATGGCGTGTGAAAAGGAAAGGTGATGTCTTCCTCTTACCTGAGGCAAACACGATTGGGAGTTGTGAAATTTATACTGATAACTAGAGGAGCGTGGGCAGTCACCTGAAGGAGCCCAGGTCTGAAGCTCCCACAGAGCTGATGGTGCTGGAGCTTCTAGAACCCTTCCGTCAGCATGAGGGCGGGTGACAGTGAGCCCGAACGAAACTCTGCAGCACCTTTGTCTCACCTTAGCTGCGCCCTCTCTGTTTCCAGTCCTTCAAGAGCCACTGTCCTTTTCCTCTTAACCTTTCACATCAGAGCCCCACTCTGAGGGTCACACCCTGGATCATGACTCCAAACTGCTTCCATTAAACATCTTTCAGTCCAGTTTCTTATTGTTTGGTCACAACCTGTATCATGTATACTTGTTCAGACTCCCCTGTTACAACCAATCTTTAAGTTGACCTAACCTCTCGCAGGTTGATCTTGCCAGGTTTCTCACTGCACATTAACTGCCTAACATCTTCACTTCCACACCTTTCACTTCACGTCCAGAGTAGAGTCTATGGCCATTTGCTGTAATCAATCAACTGCAAATACCCACAACTCGCTTGCCCATCTCTCCCTCCATAGTGCTAGCTTATCAGTCTCCCAGCTCTGGAAACAGTCAACTGCCAACCTTCTCTGTGTCAGTAGTTAAATACAGCTGGAGAAAACGGCACAGTTAGGTAGGCTGGTTTTATCCTAAATTCATCCACTTCAAGTTTATTCTTAATACTATTTGGAAAGCCTGCACTATTTCCTATCCTTTGAGATAGCTAATTAAAACCTTCTCCTGTATCCTCTTATTTTCATGAAAACTCCATCCATCCTCCTCTGACCTCCAGTCTTAGATTATGATCTCAGAAAATTCCTCAGGCCCTCATCTTCCCATCCCCAAACTACAACCTCTGTATGTATATGCACCTATTTTCTTTGTTCTTATTAAAACTGTGAACAAGTCCTTGGCCTATTATAAAACTCTCTATAGGATGTAGTCTATGGCCCATGTCCCAAATTCCTAAATAGACAGTTGTCTTTTTGATCATCTGTATATTTCTTTCATCATCAGTCTCCCTTTCTACGAGGTCATCCCCATCAAATATATAAATATTGGCTAATATTTGAGAATAACATAGTGATTAGAGAGCATGGGTTCAGACTGCTCAGATTCAGACCTAGATTCACAATTAACTAAATGACTAAACCCCCTCACTTGTAAGTGAATAATAACAAGGTACCTTAAAATGTTGTTCTGAGGATTAACTGTTATTATATGTCAAGAATATAGTAGGGAACTTATGGCTAATAGTTATTCTTAAAGTAGTATTTTCACTCCTAAAAAATTGCTTTACCTGACCACACCAACGGTCCTAATGATAGCCCCTTTCCTCTGCCACTCTCCACAGCTAGCTTACCCAAAGAGCCGTCGGCCAGCACATGTCCCCCATGCTCACCCTTATACACACTTCAGCCTACTCCAGCCTCATTTCTATCTCCTGTCACTTCAGTGATATTTCACTTTCAAGGTCTTCAAAAACCTCCATATTGCAAACGTCAGGGTGCAATGTTCAGTTCCTGTGATATGTAATATGTTGGTGGTATGACAGTTCCAGATGTCTCCTTTTCACATAGTATTCCTCACGTGACTTGTAAGACAACATGCCCTTCTGGCTTTCTTCTACCTTTCTGACTCCTTCATCTTAGACTTTTTCAAACCTCCTTCACCTAACTTCTCACTTTTACATGATGAAATTCCTCTTCTCTTTGTATAAATTTTGCAAGAAGATTGTCTGCGAATAGCATTTATATGTCAGTGATTTCCAGTTTTACACCTATAGCCCGAACATCTTCCTAACTTTAGAGCCATATATCAAACCATTTGACAATCCAGATGAATATAAAAAGTGACGTGTGACAGATCTAAGCTCTTTGTCATTTTGTCATCTGACACGGTCTCCCAGCTGCCCAAACCAGAGTTCTTGGTATCATGCTTGATTCTCTCTCTGGCTCAGTTAAGGATCAGAGTCCTAGGTAAGTACTTTTACGTGTGTGACTCACTGAGGGAGTGCTCTCAAGAGAAACAGGATGAGAGAAGCAGAACACGGCAGAGAATCAAACTGAAGAAGCCCATGTTCTCAGGCGGCGTCTACCAGCACTCGGACCCCGCAGGGAGCTCTGGGCATAGCTTGCACTCCACTCTGCTCCCACCTTTAGTCAAGGGAGTTGACTTACTTCCGTGTAAATTAGTCATTGCTTTTAGATTTCCCCATGGAACAGGGAGAGTGTATACCTCTGAGGCAAAGGCAAAGCAACCTTTTGGCAGAGGGCAGTTCTCTGGCAAAGGAGGCAACCAAGTGTTTTTAGCTGCCAACCCTAAGAGCGGGGACAAATGCCTTCCTTGACCCGATAGAGGAAGACTGAGCTGGGTCACCCCTCATGCCTCTCCCCCAGTGCTCTCTGTCCATGGTATTCCAGTCTAGGTGCATCCAGACCACTGGCCAACCAACCAGTAAGCCCGCTGACAGTACCTCTGAGTTGGAGGATGTGTCTGTATCCAACCGCCTCCCTTGGCCGGGCAGCTGCGCTGTCCAGAGCACTGCCTCTGGGAAACGCCTCCCCTCACCCACAGCTTTCCGTGGCTGGGGCCGTGTAGCAGCTGCATACCAGTGTTCATGTGCCACCATATACATCATAAGCGCTGGTTATGCTTCCCTCCTCCTCCTGCTGGTCAGAGGGGCACCAGCAGAGCCATACCAACAAGCCAGATGAGAACTGCTGAGCAGCAGTGGTGGGTGAGACGGCCTGCGACACTTTCTCTGACTTCCTTGTTCCTTCTGCACCCGACCCAACACAGTTCAAGGTGATCCACTTCCATTTTAAAACTACTGCTGCTAGGCTCACCTGACTTGAAGAAATGTTCTTGCTTTTTAAATAAAGATAAATAATACACATAATTACTTCTATATATGCACAATGAGAAATAATCTCTTGTGTTAAAAAAAATCCTAACTAGAAATTTTGATATTATTTGTATCATAAAAACTCTGCTATTGATTTCTCACAAAGAGAGATGTCATAAATTCACGGTTTGTAGTCCAGCATGGAAGGGGTTGAGGAGTTGCCACTCCATCTTAACAGCAAGTAGAAAGCTGAACAAATTGAAAAGCCAACAACTCCTCTTAGATCCATCAGAAAAGTAAGGTCACAGGGCAAACCACTGTTCCCAAAATTGCAGAGACACAGAGGCAGCGGGAATCACAATTTACCAGAGCAGAAACCCACCAGCAGAACCCTCTATGGGAACAAGTTTCTGAGTTTCCCTCTCGGGGCTCTGCCTAAAGTAAGGTCACAGGGCAAACCACTGTTCCCAAAATTGCAGAGACACAGAGGCAGCGGGAATCACAATTTACCAGAGCAGAAACCCACCAGCAGAACCCTCTATGGGAACAAGTTTCTGAGTTTCCCTCTTGGGGCTCTGCCTGGTCTTCATGGTGAGCATCAGAGAAGAATCCCCTTGTGTTTCCAGCACGTGTGACAGAGCAGATTTTTTTTTTTTTTTTTTACTTTAGAAAGACGGTAATGATAACCCTGTATGCAAGACAGCAAAAGAGACACAGATGTATAGAACAGTCTTTTGGATAGAGCAGATTTAACTCACGTTCCTTAGCCAGGGAGGCTGAAAGAAAATATTATCTGGGTGGTTTACTTCTGGATCACACGGTATCATCTCCGCTGGGTTCAGCTTCCGTGTATTTACCAGTCCATTTTTGCTGTTGCCGCTGTGGTTGTTCTACTTATAAAACTGCGTGAGATGTCTAAATATGGCCAGTTAGGCTTCATCTTGATTTTTGCCCTTGGATTCTCAGGGGATCAAATTGGAGTAAACTTTTCTTTACAGAAATCCAGGCCATCATTTTCCAAAAACCATTCCAGGGTGTCTGGAGTGTCGTTTGAGAAGAGAAATGAAGTGGCAGTGGAGAACTACCACTCAGTAGCGGAGCAGAAGAGTGTATCCGTGTCTCATTCACTGATTGTCTACTCACAGAGATACCAGCACGTTACTCCCGGTGCTCACGATGGCTGCGACAGCAGGCTGGCACTCATTTTCTCACGTAACCCCGTAGACCGTTTAGGCATTGTTCACTGCGCTACTCCGCCGACTTACATCACATCAGGGGGTTGGCCGCCAGAACTTCATGTCCAAGAGTCCACATCCGTGAAATTAGCCCCAGCATCGGTATTAGAAAATAAACTACAAGCGAGAAGGAAAAGAACAGAAAACAGCCTGTTCCCAATTTTAAAACAATTTTTAAAATATCTACCTTGTTAAATTAAAAGACTTTCTTTTGCAGGACTTCTGCAGATTATTCATTTTTGTTTATGGTTACTCTGATAACTAAAGTTGCTAATACGTATTAAGTGCTTACTGTATGCCAGTTGCTAGCATTTTACATATAATATTATTTATTCCTCAAAGAAATTCCTTATGCATGTGGAATTTCCTAAGTAACCTTCCTTATGTCACACAGCTGAGTGACAAAACCTGGATTACAGCCTGGACTAATTTATTCCTTAGTCTGAGCTGTAAAGCACTAGGCTGTGTTGCCCATTGCCTCTGGTTATAATTTCAAAAACATTTAAAATAGCTCTTTATACTATTAAATGAGAACTTCCTTGAGTAGAAGAAGAGTCTTACTTATTCATTTTGGCTTGAGATCCTTAAGAAGAAAGTAGGTAAAAACTGGCAGGTCATAGATTAAATCTAACCTGTGGATGTTCTATGCTCGGCCCAAGGAGTGCTGTAAAATCTTTAAATTCATAGTGTTTTAAAATAAGAGAAATATATATGAAATCTGAATTTCTATCTTCTTATGAAAAATCAGAAGATTAAGCCTTAAGTCTGGGGAGCTATCTTTTAGAACATGTTGGTGTTTATAACTACATCCAGGGAAGAAAGGAGAAAAGACACAGAATATTGAGTAATCTGTTTATTCTTCTGAGGTTAGAGGATGCTTATGATTCTGCCACTCTGAGTTCCCTTTTATCTTCTAAACATACAGAGCCAGCATCCATTGATCAGAAGGCTGGATACAAGTTTTAGAAGTGACCCTGTCCACTGGGATATTCAGACTCCAAATGATTAGTAACATTTGCTTTGAATCTTTTAAAAACTGTATTCATGTAATAGTTGAGCTGTTACAAAGTGTCTCTGAAAAATAAAATACTTTGATTTCACTTTCTATAAATAAAAACAGTTCCATCAGGTGGCCATCTGTGATATCAGAAATCAGTACATTCTGTCTAATTTGTCTTTGTTATTTCCAGGGTCAGGTTCCTTCAACTTCAATTATTTAGTCTTAGTGTGATATATAACAGAGCCAAGTGTTACAGCCATTATCCAGAAAGTCTGTTTCTTGAGGAATATAGGTACTATACCCTCAAAAATGCCCCAGCCTTCTCCAGCTAAGCTAAATTGTTTAAAGTTTATGTCATATTTGAGATTCAGAATACTGGATTTCAATCTTTTCAAAACACAGTATATTAAATCTTGGAATGCCTGCATCAAAACATCATTTTATGACAAATAGTAAAGAATGTAATGTATTGCACTTGGTAGAAGTACTGGGATTAAAATGGTAAATTGAAAAATTTTAGTGGATTAAAAACTACCTCACTCAACCACTCACTATACACACATAAACACATACAACAGCTCACTGTATTTTACACACGCACACACACATACACACACGTACAACCTGGTTGTCTAAAAAATTTGCCAAGTTCAGGAGAGTACCAAGAAATAAGGACAGCAGTGCAGGAGACATCTCTGGATCAGCAGGACAGATAAATCACAGTGTTAAAATTGTATACTTAAGCTATAATCTAAATGATACATATTTTAATTTATCTGATGTTATAACATAATTTTACTTCTAACCCAGCTCCCCCTACAAGAGCTTTCAGGCCATTATTTAGAATACGTGGAGTCCTTGATTATACTTAATTCAAACAATATTGGAGATTTGATTCTCAAATCATAGCAAATTAGAAGCAGTAGATCACAAGTGTGTAGCTGTCTTGAGAGTAAAGCTGTCAGCAAAAGATTGATCCTGGGAAGAAACAGAATTATTTTATATTAGAATTTAGCATAATTCTGACTATAGTTTTAGTATATACTAGCTCGGGGCTGGTGCACTGGGATGACCCCGAGGGAGGGGATGGGGAGGGAGATTGGAGGGGGGTTCAGGATGGGGAACACATGTACAACCATGGTGGAGTCATGTCAATGTATGGCAAAACCAATACAATATTGTAAAGTAAAAAATAAATAAATAAAATTGTTAAAAAAAATAATCATATCAGCCCTAGAAATTCACTTACTTAACTTCTCCCAAAGTGCTGAACATACGAGAATTGCTGCATTCAATTTCCATTGATTATGCAGTATACTTATGGCTCAGACGGTAAAGCATCTGCCTACAATGCCAGAGACCTGGGTTCAATCCCTGGGTCAGGAAGATCTCCTGGAGAAGGAAATGGCAACCCACTCCAGTATTCTTGCCTGGAAAATCCCATCAACAGAGGAGCCTGGTAGGCTACAGTCCATGGGGTCGCAAAGAGTCGGACACGATTAAGCGACTTTGCTTAGTATTTTAGCTATTAACTGATAATCATTTATGTGGACCCAATTGAAAAAAGCTATTTGCAACTCATATTCCAAAATATTCTGTTAAAGAGCAGACATCCACCACTAAACTTTTAGAAAATAATTATTCACTAAGCAGCTGGTATTTTAACATTCATGTTGCTCTGCAGTGAGTAATTTAAGATATATTTCTGAATATCTCACTGTAATTACACATAAATAATTAAAATGTTTAGATGAATTATTCCACCTACAAAAACTAAAGGAAAAATTAGGGACATTATTTTGTTCTTAGAAAAGAACTATTAATGTTAACAATATTATTTTAAAACTAGTTAATTCATGGTTAAAAATGGATATGCATACTTTTAACAATAAAAAGTATGTTTTTTCAAGGTCTTACAAATAGAAGATTAAGAACAATATCTGTTAGGGAGGATGATAGTACAGTGACATGTTATTAGTGATGGTCAGTGGCAACCGAAACTAGAAGAAACTTAGAAGCCAAAAACAAAAGGGAAGGGGACTCTGCTCCTCCTCAAGTTGAAAGCAGGAGCCTATTTTCCTGAAAACTTACCTTAAGGCTCATCATCCTAAGGCTTTTGTTTTTAATAAATATAATAAATGTGTTCTGAACACCTATTTGGCCATAATTACATTAAGCAATATAATGTTTAGAAAAAACTGGTAAGAATTAGTGGAAATAAATATGTAGAGGAAATTTAAAGAAAAATACAAAAGTTTTATATGCCACATATTTTTTTATATTATAAAATATTAACTTTAGCCAATATTGGTCTAGGGCTTCCCAGGTGGCTCAGTGGTAAAGAATCTGCCTGCCAAGCAGGAGACGTGAGTTTGATCCCTGGGTTGGGAAGATCCCCTGGAGAAGGAAATGGCAACCCACTCCAGTATTGCCTGGGAAATCCCAAGGACAGAAGGGCCCGGCCAGCTACAGTCCACAAGGTCGCAAAAGAGCTGGACATGACTTAGCAGCTAAACAGCAGCCATACTTCTGCTTTACTGTCATACCTCTTTTATTTTGGCATATTTTGTTAAATCTGTGTGTAAATCACAAAACACATAAAACCTCACTTTGTGTTCCTCTGTTGACATTATGTATGCTGATAATATGGAAAATAGTAGTAAAGATTGTCTAAGTGATCTTTTTAAGGCTATTAATAGCTGCTATTAGTCATGAGCATGGTTTTGAAAAGTAATTTTCATTTTGCGATCAGCAGTCCACTATAGGGTTTCAGGGGAAAACTCTTGAATCTACTTCCACAGTCCTAGAATGAAATTAAGATACAGATATTTATTGATCACTGTGAGGTTAATGATCATTATGAGAATATACTGAGTAGAGAAGAGATCAAATAGAACATGATCCCATAAATAGTAACAGACTAAGCTTCTCTCAGTACATTCCCTGCCAAGCTTAACAGACCCTCTTTTCTTAATATATGACGATTTTCCTCCATATCATATTGCTGCTGCTTTTTAAATTTAGAATAGTGCCTTTCACTTCCTGCCATGACTACCAGTTGTTTAATACTCACCCTGTGTTGGTGTTATAGGCTTTATCTCTTATTTTCCTAACAGTTCTACCAGTTATACAGAGAGATAGGGGAAATCTAGGGGTTATAATCTCCATCTTAAAGATTAAAGGTTGTTTGCTTAATTAACAGACATCACATAGCTAACAATTCCTAGACTTAGAACAAAGTAATGATTTATTTATTTAATGTCATTTCCTCAATATTATATACATTTGAAGTATTACAGCTCCAAGTCCTTAACGTGAAGTTGGTTCTCCACAGATAAGTCAGTCATGAACTTTCTGCTGATTTCCACAGAGGCATTTTCTAGAATAGAAACTTCTTAGCCTTTTGTTTATAGCACTCGTGCTGTTTACACTTTTCAGCCTCACGTTGTACTGGTTCATGCTTCTTGTTTTTCCTGATCTTAAAGGGCAGTTTAAGTGCACGCAATAGGGGTTGGTCATGAAAACTGGACCATTCTACATGGGTCCAACAGGAACTGAGAATTGCTGCATTCAATTTCCATTGATTATGCAGTATACTTATGGCTCAGACGGTAAAGCATCTGCCTACAATGCCAGAGACCTGGGTTCAATCCCTGGGTCAGGAAGATCTCCTGGAGAAGGAAATGGCAACCCACTCCAGTATTCTTGCCTGGAAAATCCCATCAACAGAGGAGCCTGGTAGGCTACAGTCCATGGGGTCGCAAAGAGTCGGACACGATTAAGCGACTTTGCTTAGTATTTTAGCTATTAACTGATAATCATTTATGTGGACCCAATTGAAAAAAGCTATTTGCAACTCATATTCCAAAATATTCTGTTAAAGAGCAGACATCCACCACTAAACTTTTAGAAAATAATTATTCACTAAGCAGCTGGTATTTTAACATTCATGTTGCTCTGCAGTGAGTAATTTAAGATATATTTCTGAATATCTCACTGTAATTACACATAAATAATTAAAATGTTTAGATGAATTATTCCACCTACAAAAACTAAAGGAAAAATTAGGGACATTATTTTGTTCTTAGAAAAGAACTATTAATGTTAACAATATTATTTTAAAACTAGTTAATTCATGGTTAAAAATGGATATGCATACTTTTAACAATAAAAAGTATGTTTTTTCAAGGTCTTACAAATAGAAGATTAAGAACAATATCTGTTAGGGAGGATGATAGTACAGTGACATGTTATTAGTGATGGTCAGTGGCAACCGAAACTAGAAGAAACTTAGAAGCCAAAAACAAAAGGGAAGGGGACTCTGCTCCTCCTCAAGTTGAAAGCAGGAGCCTATTTTCCTGAAAACTTACCTTAAGGCTCATCATCCTAAGGCTTTTGTTTTTAATAAATATAATAAATGTGTTCTGAACACCTATTTGGCCATAATTACATTAAGCAATATAATGTTTAGAAAAAACTGGTAAGAATTAGTGGAAATAAATATGTAGAGGAAATTTAAAGAAAAATACAAAAGTTTTATATGCCACATATTTTTTTATATTATAAAATATTAACTTTAGCCAATATTGGTCTAGGGCTTCCCAGGTGGCTCAGTGGTAAAGAATCTGCCTGCCAAGCAGGAGACGTGAGTTTGATCCCTGGGTTGGGAAGATCCCCGGGTTGGGAAGATCCCCTGGAGAAGGAAATGGCAACCCACTCCAGTATTGCCTGGGAAATCCCAAGGACAGAAGGGCCCGGCCAGCTACAGTCCACAAGGTCGCAAAAGAGCTGGACATGACTTAGCAGCTAAACAGCAGCCATACTTCTGCTTTACTGTCATACCTCTTTTATTTTGGCATATTTTGTTAAATCTGTGTGTAAATCACAAAACACATAAAACCTCACTTTGTGTTCCTCTGTTGACATTATGTATGCTGATAATATGGAAAATAGTAGTAAAGATTGTCTAAGTGATCTTTTTAAGGCTATTAATAGCTGCTATTAGTCATGAGCATGGTTTTGAAAAGTAATTTTCATTTTGCGATCAGCAGTCCACTATAGGGTTTCAGGGGAAAACTCTTGAATCTACTTCCACAGTCCTAGAATGAAATTAAGATACAGATATTTATTGATCACTGTGAGGTTAATGATCATTATGAGAATATACTGAGTAGAGAAGAGATCAAATAGAACATGATCCCATAAATAGTAACAGACTAAGCTTCTCTCAGTACATTCCCTGCCAAGCTTAACAGACCCTCTTTTCTTAATATATGACGATTTTCCTCCATATCATATTGCTGCTGCTTTTTAAATTTAGAATAGTGCCTTTCACTTCCTGCCATGACTACCAGTTGTTTAATACTCACCCTGTGTTGGTGTTATAGGCTTTATCTCTTATTTTCCTAACAGTTCTACCAGTTATACAGAGAGATAGGGGAAATCTAGGGGTTATAATCTCCATCTTAAAGATTAAAGGTTGTTTGCTTAATTAACAGACATCACATAGCTAACAATTCCTAGACTTAGAACAAAGTAATGATTTATTTATTTAATGTCATTTCCTCAATATTATATACATTTGAAGTATTACAGCTCCAAGTCCTTAACGTGAAGTTGGTTCTCCACAGATAAGTCAGTCATGAACTTTCTGCTGATTTCCACAGAGGCGTTTTCTAGAATAGAAACTTCTTAGCCTTTTGTTTATAGCACTCGTGCTGTTTACACTTTTCAGCCTCACGTTGTACTGGTTCATGCTTCTTGTTTTTCCTGATCTTAAAGGGCAGTTTAAGTGCACGCAATAGGGGTTGGTCATGAAAACTGGACCATTCTACATGGGTCCAACAGGAACGGATTAAATAAAATGATGTAGTTGTTGTTCAGTCACCAAGTTGTGTCTGACTTTTTGCCACCCCATGGACTGCAGTGTGCCAGGCTCCCCTGTCCTCCACTATCTCCCAGGTTTGCTCAAATGATTTGAGTCAGTGATGCTATCCAAACATTTCATCCTCTGTCACCTCCTTCTCCTGCCCTCAGTCTTTCCCACCATCAGAGTCTTTTTCAGTGAGTCAGATCTTCACATCAGTTGGCCAAAGAATTGGAGCTTCATCTTCAGCATCAGTCCTTCCAATGAATACTCAGGGTTGATTTCCTTTAGGATTGACTGGTTTGATCTCCTTGCGGTCCAAAGGACTCCCAAGACTTTTCTCCAGCACTGCAATTCAAAAGAATCAATTCTTTAGCACTCAGCCTACTTTATGGTCCAACTCTCATATCCATACATGACTACTGGAAAAAACAGAGCTTTGATTATATGGACCTTTGTTGGCCAAATGATGTCTCTGCTTTTTAATATTCTGTCCAGGTTTGTCATAGCTTTTCTTCCAAGGAGCAAACATCTTTTAATTTCATGGCTACAGTCACTGTCCACAGTGATTTTGGAGCCCAAGAAAATAAAATCTATCACTATTTCCACTTTTCCACCTTCTACTTGCCATGAAGTGGTGGGACCAGATGTCATGATCTTAGTTTTTGAATGTTGAGTTTTAAGCTAGCTTTTTCACTCTCCTCTTTTACCCTCATCAAGAGGCTCTTTAGTTCTACAACTCAGGCATTGAGAGACTTAATGAATGAAGGTCAGGGTGCCACTTTTAGCAAATTCCAAACAGCAGAGATAAGAAAATCATCACCAGTGACTTCAGTTGCAGGTAGTACCAAAGTGGATGGTGCTCAGGAAGATTTCCAAATGCCATGCATCTGCCAAGGCCACATGCTGAAGTCCATACCCTGACCACAGCAGCCACTGTGGGAATTATGGCTCATTCTGCTCATCTGCTCTATAAACCTCTAGGAGTGCTTCTTATCCTCAGAAACATATGGAACCTACTTGCAAAGGAATCTGGGAAATGTAGTTTCCAGGCTATCAATGTCTTCAGTTTGAAGAAAGTTTGGAAAAGATGATATTTGCACTAAGATATATTTGATCCAGGGTTACCCTTTATTATTGAACAATATAAATGCATTGCCTCACAGTTCTGGAGGTTAGATACCTGAACTCAAAGTGCTGGAAAAGTTGATTCCTTCTGAGCACTGTGAGAGGGGATCTGTTTCTTGCCTCTTGCCTAGATTCTCATGGTTTGCTGCCAATCTTTGGTGTTCCTTGACTTGTAGAAGCATTACCCTAATCTCTTTCTTCACCTTCACACTGCACTAGCCCTGAGTACATATCTGTGTCTAAATTTCCCCTTTTTACAAGGAGATCAGTCTTACTGGGCCCACCATAATGACTTCACTTTAACTTTACCTCTATAAAGACTTGTCTCCAAATACAGTCTCATTTTGAGGTAGAGAGTTAGGGTTTCAAGATATGAATTGGGAAGGTGGATGCAGTTGACCCAATAGCAGTTATCTACTCTTGTATAAGATATTACTCTAAAATTCAATAAATTTAATAAATGTCTCAAATAAATAATGTGTTCTCTCTTGTGGCATCTGTGAGTCTGGGAACAACGTGGCTAGACAGTCTGGGCTTGAGGTCTCTCCCGAGTCTGCCATCAGATATCATTTCAAGCTTGACTGGGGTTGGAGGATCCACTTTCAAGGTGACTGACTCACTACGGACTCCCTCACCAGCTATTGGCATGACATGGCCTCAGTTCCGTTCCACCCAGACCTGTCCACAGCGTTGCCTGAGGGTCTTTTGACAGCGTTGGGGCTGACTTCCCCCAGAGCCGAGGATCCAAGAGACCAAAGTGGGAGTTACAATGCCCCTTTCACTGAAATCCCTTCTTAGTTGAACACTGGCCTGAGTTCTATAGCTTCTCAACTGGTCTCACAAGCATGTGTTGATGCTTACATTGTTATTTCATTCTCTCTGTTAGGGAAAAAGGACCTGAAACTTCCTGTTTGTCATCTTCTTTCCAGTGTCGCTTTTATAACCTGACTACAAATATGTTCTTGGTAAGTGCATACTAGGTTGAATTTAATTTCCTTGGAGGTCCTTGCATTTATAAAGAACTATGTAAGAAAAAGTCAGGCTGCAATTAGAATATTGCAGCCAAGTGAATTATATAGAATTTAATATGAAAGGAAATGTGAGTCCTGGTGGTGTTCAGAGGCAACTTGCAATTCTTCATAGATTATTTCAACTTGGTGTTATTACCCCTGAACACTTTCCGATAGATCTCATGAATAATAAGGTAAGAAAACAGAGATACTGTATGTTTTTAGCAAACAAAAATAAAATTACGTTAATATATCACCTAACTAAGTCTGATCCCATGTTCAAATACCATATATAATCACAGCAAGCTCTCGCCACAGGGCATAAATGCAGACAGTGTTCAGAACTCATCTTAAATAGTAATACTTAAGCCCAAGGATATTCCTCTATGACTCTGAGCTTTGTAAAGATTCATATTTCAGCCCAAAGTGGGTATTGTTGATTGATTTATTACTGCAAAGAGGTTTTATTTCTCAAATCCACCAGAATATTAGAATTAAATGCCTAACTTTTCAACCCTTTTTCATAAGTTGTCCTAGGCAAGATTCAAGTTCATCGTCAGGTGGGCCAACTTTGTATTATTTAAAATAATGAAATTAATAGACATATTGATAACATAAAACCACAAGGAGTGCAGTCCTGGCTATTTATCAACTATGATCCTTGTCCTGAAAGTATTCACAAATAAGACGAGAAGAGAGGGAAGTGAGGAATGAAGTCAGCAGGAGGGAGAAAGAAAGGACGTGAAGCTAGGGCGGGACGGAAGAGTGAGTGAAAAGCAAACTAGGAAACAAAGGGGAAGAAAGGAAGATGAGGCAAAACGATGTAGGAATATCATACAAATTTACAGCACCACCAAGAAATATTGGAGGAGGTTCCAGAGAATGTTACATATTACAATGTGCTATATGCAGCATAAATCAGTTGATGACTACATAGCAGTAGGATATTAAACATTAACCTCGATCCTTGTTGATTCATTTTTTGAACACTGACTTAGTGCAAAGCATTGAAACATGTATGGCTATAGCATTTTTAAAATATATACAAAAAATATTTCCCATTTTGATTCACAAGTGATTACTGAAGAAACATCAATACTGTAAAATATTAATAGATGTTATCATTCATGTCTTTAAATATTTTACTCCATATTTACCTTCATAATTTGACAAAAATGAATCAAATGTCATAACATTCAGAATAGAATGATGGAATCCATTTTCATGCCCCATAACACATGTAGGATATTGTACTTAATTGGAACCATCTTCCAAATAAGCCTGTACTGACACACTGGAATCACATTTGTCTTATTAAAGCATCTTTTGAAAACATGTTCAATATGCTGCATCTAAGCATACTTTTTCCACATGGGGATTTAGAATAAAATACAAAGCACAAGAATCGTGCAAACAAAGGCATATCCTTACAGTGGAAGGGTGAATAGGACCGTACAAGGGGAGTTTACAAACTCCACTCACCCACTGAAGAGGCGGAAGTGAGTCTCAGCTCAAAGAAAGGGCCCCGTGCTGATGAAATAAACCACAGTACTTAACGCTGTTTAGTTCATACCATAAATGTGTAGATAATGTGGGCTGGAGACATCATTTCATCCGTGGGGCATATGGTAATTATCTCCACATTAAAGCTCTTTTGCTAATCACACACACACGCATCGGTCTCTGCTGCCGAGGGGGTACAGCTGACACTGAGGGGCACCTCGCGGACTTGGGCTCATCGGCACACTTCTCTCCATGTGTGCTTCTACCTCGGGGGCTGCTGCAGCTCCTATCAAATGCCTTCTCCTCCTCCGTCTCACTGCACAGACCGTGACAGCATAAGCACACCCTGGAACAGAAGTTTATAGTTCCAGGAGAGGAAGTGAGTGTGGTGGTTTCTATCAACCATTGTTTTCCCCGAGCTTAAATTGGACACACTGAGTATTTAGCCCGCATGGCCACAAAAGCCCACAGCTCCACAGAATTGGTGGCTCAGACTCAAACAAGAGGCGGCCTTGTGTACGGGGCCACCCCACACGGCTCTCTTAAGTACTGACAATGTGCTATACCCGAAACTGTGTTTATAAATCTACATACATATTTATAATAGCTTCATTATCATAAAAATTCCAGTGTTAAATATTCCTAATTATCTCATAAATTTGTTGTAAATGCTTTTTAAAAAGATCCAGATCCACACGTTACATTTTTATGGGTTTCTCAGATCAGATGAAACTTGTCCTCCCTTTTTATTTTCCTTGCAGTTTATTTGTAAAGAAATAGTCATTAGTGATGTTCTGTAGTATTTCTCACATTCTGGACTTTGTTGAATTCTGACTCTATGGTAATATTTTATATGTTCTTCTAGCACTGTGTCTCCCATAAACTGATGTTTATCTCCAGAACCTCAATTTGACTTAGGTCAATGAATTGGCCAAAAATACTTCATAGAATGTATTTTGTAATTCCAACAGGAGGCACATAGTGTCCACTTTTTCTCTTTGTGTGATGTTAGAAGTCGTTGATTATAGTTACCTAGATCCATTATTTTATTAGAAGTTTTCAAAATGGTGATCTTCTAATGCTTTCTGTTATTTGTTAGCTGTGATACTTCAGGATACTTAGTTATCTGAGGCTGAATAGAAAAAGCTGGTGGAATAATTTTTTATTTAACAATTTTCAGGAAAAAAAAAATAGAATTGGTTCTTTAGCATACTTCAAGTTTTTCACTGACTCCTTTCCTTTTTTTATTGAAGTATATATTTGGTTTAAAATATTATATTAGTTTTAGGTGTATAACATACTGCTTCAATATTTTTGTAGATTATACTCTATTTAAAGTTGTTACAAAATTATGGCTGCTTTGCCCTGGGCTGTACAATATATCCGTGTTGCTTATCTATTTTCAAGGCAGTAGTTTGGACCTCTTAGTCCCATGCTCCCCCTTCCCTCTCCCTAGTGGCAACCACTAGCTTGTTCCTATATCTGTGAGTCTGTTCTGTTCTATTGGTAGTAGCAGAGTTAGTCGCTCAGCCATGTCCGACTCTTTGCCTGCCAGGCTCCTCTGTCCATGGGATTCTCAAGGCAAGAATACTGGAGTGGGTTGTTATTCCCTTCTCCAGTTTTGCTATACACATTTGTTTTTATTATACTGTTTTAAATGTACTTTTTCTTTAAATCCTCACACACTCGTATATGCATAAACAATTATTTGTACTTAACAGTGAGGAAACTGAGGTTCATAAAGTTACTTGCCTAGTCAGGATTCTAGACAGTTTAGAACGTATGCTCCCTCGACTGGACTCCAGGACATATTCAGAGGCCAAAAGAATTGAAAAAAATAATTATGCCCTGGAGCACCTAACGAGCACCCATAATATGTAACTCAGATAAAAGAATATTTTTAAAGATCTCAGAAGACTGCAGTCTAAGCCAAAATTGAAAATACTTTGATCCTCGAGCTCTGTAAATTCCTGGATACACTCATTGAATGTGGGCTTGTGACTGTTTCCATTTAGTTCCCGTTTGCTGGTGCGAGGGAGCGCATGGCAGCCTGATGGGGAGTCTGGCACTGACTTTCCTATGTTTCTGCCTTAGAGGAGGATCTCTTAATATGCCACTTATAAGACAAACACTCTGAGCCTCATATGCGCACACTGATGTGTTGGCCTGTTTTGCCTGCAGAGTCAGTGGAAATCACATTTGGTGTGCTTATTTTGATGCTCACCCAGATCCCTGTAGGGCTTAAGGAGATTAAACTCTTGTGATAGACAGATTGTTGGTATTGAACGCTCCATTACTCAGCCTTCTCCAGGGGCTCAGGAGGCAGACTGGCGGCAAGTGATGCAGACCCAAGTCCAGTGGTGATGCTCTCCAGTGCCCAGTGTGTCAGAGTGACCCCTGAATAGGAAACACGTGCTTTCCAGGAAACGCAAAGTGGAAAAGTCCATACGTTTGCCTTGTCTTCTTAATGTTCTATTTGGTCATAATAGGATCAAAGGCCAGATGATTTTCACAAGCAGTGTGCCAAGTGCCCTTTCTCAAACCAAATGCTGACAATAAATATTTCTGGTGGTGTTGGCAGAAAAGTCTCCATGCATATCCTGATTTCCACATGTCTTATGAAGAGAGGCATTGATTCCCTTTGTTCTGGACTATCTTTTCAAGGATATGAGTGTAGCAAACAGCCTTGGAAGACAGAAACTGTGCTCCCTCCCGAGGAAAGGGCACACTTGATTTCTATCCAGTATAATAAAACAGTGGAATTGCCTGTTACAAAAGATTTGGTTTCCCTGAACTCAGGGTTCATCTTCCCTTACACAGTTTACTGCACATGCAGAAGGTGTCACCTGGCCTTCTTCACACGGTCTGTGTACCTTGGTGCGAAAATTACGAGACTTTGGCTGTTGTTGCTGCTGTGAGTAGTAAATTGCCTTTTGTTCCTGACCCAGGATCCCTGGCTCTCCTGCCAGCGTCCGTGAAGACTGATGTGTGTCCTCAGTCACTGCAGGCGTGTCCGGCTCTGTGCCACCCCATGGACTGCAGCCCGCCAGACTCCTCTGTCCATGGATTCTCCAGGCAAGGATACTGAGTGGAGTTGCCATGCCCTTCTCCAGGGGATCTTCCCAACCCAGGGATCAAACCCTTGTCGCCTATGTCTTCTACAGTGCAGGCAGATTCTTTACTTGTTGAGCCATCAGGTATAACTGGTAGGTTAGTATATTACCCTGTAAGCAGGGTAAAATTTTAGACCCTTCAAAATATTAGACAGTTTTTAGTCCTTATGATTATATTCTTGCCTTGAGAACCCCATGAACAGTATGAACAGGCAAAATGATAGGATATCAAAAGAGGAACTCCCCAGGTCATTAGGTGCCCAATATGCTACTGGAGATCAGTGGAGCAATAAGTCCAGAAAGAATGAAGGGATGGAGCCAAAGCGAAAACAATACCCAGTTGTGCATGTGACTGATGATAGAAGCAAGATCCGATGCTGTAAAGAGCAATACTGCATAGGAACCTGGAATGTCAGGTCCATGAATCAAGGCAAATTGGAAGTGGTCAAACAAGAGATGACAAGGGTGAACGTCGACATTCTAGGAATCAGCGAACTAAAATGGACTGGAATGGGTGAATTTAACTCAGATGACCATTATATCTACTACTGCGGGCAGGAATCCCTCAGAAGAAATGGAGTAGCCATCATGGTCAACAAAAGAGTCCGAAATGCAGTACTTGGATGCAATCTCAAAAAACCTACCAGGCTCCTCTGTCCATGGAATTCTCCAGGCAAGAGTACTGGAGTGGGTTGCCATTTCCTTCTCCAGGGGATCTTCCCGATCCAGGGATTGAACTCAGGTCTCCTGCATTGCAGGCAGACGCTTTACCATCTGAGCTACCAGGGAAGCCATAGTTTGGCTTCAGGTAAATAACAGGGAGGGAACACAGCCACGCCCATCAACAGAAAATTGGATTAAAGAGTTACTGAGCATGGCTCCATCAATCTGAACAAGAACCAGATTCCACTCAGTCAGTCTCTCCCATCAGTAAGTTTCCATAAGTCCACAATCACAGAAAACTAACCAGTCTGACCACATGGACCACAACCTTGTCTAACTCAGTGGAACTAGGAGCCATGCCCTGTAGGGCCACCCAAGACAGACTGGTCATGGTGGAGAGTTCTGACAAAACATAGTCCACTGGAGAAGTCAATGGCAAACCACTTCAGTATTCTTGCCTTGAGAACCGCATGAACAGTATGAAAAGGCGAAAAAATAGGACACTGAAACATGAACTCCCCAGGTCAGTAGGTGCTCATATGCTACTGGACATCAGTGGAGAAATAACACCAGAAAGAATGAAGAGATGGAACCAAAGCAACAATACCCAGGTGTGGATGTGACTGGTGATGGAAGTCAAGTCCAATGCTGTAAAGAGGAATACTGCATAGGAACCTGAACTGTTAGGTCCATGAATCAAGGCAAATTGGAAGTAGCCAACAGGAGATGGCAACAGTGAATGCTGACATTTTAGGAATCAGCAAACTAAAATGGACTGGAATGGGTGAATTTAACTCAGATGACCATTATATCCACTACTGTGGGCAATAATCCCTTAGAAGAAATGGAGTAGCCATCATAGTCAACAAAAGAGTCCAAAATGCAGTACTTGGATGCAGTCTCAAAAACAACAATGATCTCTGTTCGTTTCCAAGGCAAATCATTCAATATCACAGTAATGCAAGTCTATGCCCTGACCAGTAATGCTGAAGAAGCTGAATTTAAACGGTTCTATGAAGACCTACAAGACCTTCTAGAACTAACACCCAAAAAAGATGTTCTTTCATTATAGCGACTGGAATGCAAAAGTAGGAGGTCAAGAAATACCTGGAGTAACAGGCAAATTTGGCCTTGGAATACAGAATGAAGCAGGGCAAAGGCTAATAGACTTTTGCCAAGAGAACACACTGGTCATAGAAAAACCCTCTTCCAACAACGAAAGAGAAGACTCTACACATGGACATCACCAGATGGCCAATACAGAGATCAGATGGATTATATTCTCTGCACCCAAAGATGGAGAAGCTCTATATGGTCAGCCAAAACAAGACCTGGAGCTGACTGTGGCTCAGATCATGAACTCCTTATTGCCAGATTCAGGATTAAATTGAAGAAAGTAGGGAAAACCACTAGACCATTCAGGAATAACAAATCAAATCCCTTATGATTATATAGTGGAGGTGAGAAAGATTCAAGGGATTAGATCTGATAGAGTGCCTGATGAACTATGTCTCCTGACATGACATTGTACAGGAGACAGGGATCAAGACCATCCCCAAGAAAAAGAAATGCAAAAAAGCAAAATGGTTATCTAAGGAGGCCTTACAAATAGCTGTGAAAAGAAGAGAAGCAAAGGGCAAAGGAGAAAGGAAAGATATACCCATTTGAATGCAGAGTTCCAAAGAATAGCAAGGAGAGATAAGAAAGCTTTCCTCAGTGATCAATGCAAAGAAATAGGGAAAAACAACAGAATGGGAAAGACTAGAGATCTCTTCAAGAAAATTAGAGAGACCAAGGGAACATTTCATGCAAAAATGGACACAATAAAGAACAGAAATGGTGTGGACCTAACAGAAGCAGAAGATATTAAGAAGAGGTGGCAAGAATACACAGAAGAACTGTACAAAAAAGATCTTCATGACCCAGATAATCACAGTGATAGGATCACTCACCTTTAGCCAGACATCCTGGAATGTGAAGTCAAGTGGGCCTTAGGAAGCATCACTACAAACAAAGCTAGTGGAGGTGATGGAATTCCAGTGGAGCTGTTTCAAATCCTGAAAGCTGATGCTGTGAAAGTACTGCACTCAATCTGCCAGCAAATTTGGCAAACTCAGCAGTGGCCACAGGACTGGAAAAGGTCAGTTTTCATTCCAATCCCAAAGAAAGGCAATGCCAAAGATTGCTCAAACTACTGCACAATTGCACCCATTTCACACAATACTACAGTAATGCTCAAAATCTCCAAGCCAGGCATTAGCAATATGTGAACCGAGAACTTCCAGATGTCCAAGGTGGATTTAGAAAAGGCAGAGGAACCAGAGATCAAATTGTCCACATCATTGGATTGTTGAAAAAGCATGAGAGTTCCAGAAAAACATCTATTTCTGCTTTATCGACTATGCCAAAGCCTTTGACTGTGTGGGTCACAACAAACTATGGGAAATTCTTAAGGAGTTAGGTATACCAGATCACCTGACCTGCCTCCTGTGAAATCTGTATGCAGGTCAGGAAGCAACAGTTAGAACTGGACATGGAACAACAGACTGGTTCCAGATAGGAAAAGGAGTACGTCAAGGCTGTATATTGTCACCCTGCTTATTTAACTTATATGCAGAGTACATCATGAGAAACGCTGGGCTGGAAGAAGCACAAGCTGGAATCAAGATTGCCGGGAGAAATATCAATAACCTCATATATGCAGATGATACCACCCTTATCACAGAGAGTGAAGGGGAACTAAAAAGCCTGTTGATGAAAGTGAAAGACGAGAGTGAAAAAGTTGGCTTAAAATTCAACATTCAGAAAACTAAGAACATGGCATCTGGTCCAATCACTTCATGGGAAATAGATGGGGAAACAGTGGAAACAGTGACAGAGTTTATCTTTTGGGCTCCAAAATCACTGCAGATGGTGACTGCAGCCATGAAATTAAAAGATGCTTACTCCTTGGAAGGAAAGTTATGACCAACCTAGTTAGCATATTAAAAAGTAGAGACCTTACTTTGACAACAAAGGTCCATCTAGTCAAAGCTATGGTTTTTCCAGTAGCTCTGTATGGATGTGAGAGTTGGACTATAGAGGAAGCTGAGCACTGAAGAATTGGTGCTTTTGAACTGTGGTGTTGGAGAAGACTCTTGAGAGTTGCTTGGACTGCAAGGAGGTTCAACCAGTCCATCCTAAAGGAGATCAGTCCTGAATATTCATTGGAAGGACTGATGCTGTAGCTGAAACTCCAATACTTTGGCCACCTGATGGGAATAAGTGACTTATTGGAAAAGACCCTGATGCTGGGAAAGATGGAAGGTGGGAGGAGAAGGAGATGACAGAGGATGAGATGGTTGGATGTCAACACCAAGTCATTGGACATGTGTTTGAGTAAACTGTGGAAGTTGCTGATGGACAGGGAAACCTGGCATGCTGCAATCATTGAGGTTGCAAATAGTCAGATATGACTGAGCAACTGAACTGAACTGATCATGGCAATAAGTAGTTCCTTAGCTTCAACAAGAAGGAAATAATGAACAAGTTTTGTCAAATCTACATAGCAAATGAATGCCCTTTTAAATTTTGAATTAGCAAGTCCATTATAATTTTAGAAGGCAAGGCACCCCACTCCAGTACTCGTGCCTGGAAAATCCCATGGACGGAGGAGCCTGGTAGGCTGCAGTCCATGGGGTCGCTGAGGGTCGGACACGACTGAGCGACTTCACTTTCACTTTTCACTTTCATGCATTGGAGAAGGAAACGGCAACCCACTCCAGTGTTCTTGCCTGGAGAATCCCAGGGACGGGGGAGCCTGATGGGCTGTGGTCTCTGGGGTCACACAGAGTCGGACACGACTGAAGTGACTTAGCAGCAGGCTATTTTTATTTATCTTAAAAAAGATATGGGTTTCCCTGGTGGCTCAGATGGTAAAGAATCTGCCCACAACGTGGAAGACCTGGCTTCAATACCTGGGTTGGGAAGATCCCCTGGAGAATGGAATGGCAACCCACTCTAGTATTCTTGCCTGGAGGATTCCATGGACAGAGGAACCTGGCAAGCTACAGTCACAAAAAAGTTGGACACAACTGAGCGACTTTCACACTTCACACATACAAAAAAAATATGTGACATTGGTGTGAGTAGTTATAATGATAAATATAATAATAATAAACATAATCCCCCTTAGCTCCAGAAAACTTTGAACCTTCAAAAAAGGTCTTGTGGGATAAAATTATGGTATCATACAGTGAGGACAGTGACAGACAACATCTGGTCCCAAGCTCTATCCAGTATCTGAACCTCCCTCTAGAAAATCACTTATTAGAAATTATTCACCACATCCACTTCCAGAGAGAGAAAACTCAATTCTCCAGGTCTACCCATGTATGAATATTTGGCAGACAAAATTTTCTGAGCCCTTTGTTATATTGAAGGAATACTTGTTTCCCTGAGTTTCACATTTGCTTCTGCTTCTGATGGAATCAAATTTCTAATAATGGATTCCAATAGTTTGTTGACATTCATCAGCTTGTGAAATTAATGACTTTAAACATCAGTTTCTTCATCTGTATAATGGGCACAGTAGTGGCCTCTTCCATGTCTAATGTGAGGGTACAATGAGCTTTGGCTGCAGCCATGAAATTAGAAGACGCTTACTCCTTGGAAGAAAAGTTATGTCCAACCTAGATAGCATTTTCAAAAGCAGAGACATTACTTTGCCAACTAAGGTCCATCTAGTCAAGGCTATGGTTTTTCCTGTGGTCATGTATGGATGTGAGAGTTGGACTGTGAAGAAGGCTGAGCGCCGAAGAATTGATGGTTTAGAACTGTGGTGTTGAAGACTCTTGAGAGTGCCTTGGACTGCAAGGAGATCCAACCAGTCCATTCTGAAGGAGATCAGCCCTGGGATTTCTTTGGAAGGAATGATGCTAAAGCTGAAACTCCAGTACTCTGGCCACCTCATGCGAAGAGTTGACTCATTGGAAAAGACTCTGATGCTGGGAGGGATTGGGGGCAGGAGGAGAAGGGGACGACCGAGGATGAGACGGCTGGATGGCATCACTGACTCGATGGACTGAGTCTGAGTGAACTCCGAGAGATGATAATGAAAAGAGTCAGACACGACTGAGTGACTGAACTGAACTGAATAATGAGCTTTAACACATAGTGCCCAGGAGGTAGAGGTTACAGCTTTTCCTTACCCTCATTTATGGGATGCCTACAGGTGACAGCAGTTATTTCCCTGTGATGATGTTAGGGTGACAGTCTGGTCCAGTGGGCACCACATCACAATGTATCCCACTCCATTCCTGAATTACATCCACCACCCAAGTTCATATTAAAACAGTCTCAGCTTTAATATTCTCTTGATTATAGATTTTGGTTTGAAGATAGCATGAAGTTTCTGTTGGAAAATGGGAGTCCTTTCCTTTACTCTTAGATAACTTATTAAGATCTTCCACTAGTGAAATACCTGTGTTCAGTCTATCACTTTCATATGGCTCCAAATAAAATATCTTAAGCTTTGATGCTTGAAATAAGAAAAAAACAATTATTGTAGTGAGGTTTAAATTTTTACTAATATATATATATATAACTTTAGAGCTATACAACTTGAGTATTTAGATTCTCACCAGTTTTTCATACTTGACTGCAATTTACTTATTTTGAATATGAAGTCTATATTGAATATGCCCTCAATCTCTTAAATATTTTTAATATGTATACTCATAAATTTTCCTTCATTCACAAAACACATTTCTTACTATATACATTATAAGACATATAAAACTATGAATCTTAAAGGGGAGTTAAATTTGAAATACAGTATGCAAGCTTTAATTTATTAACTATAGTTAAATATAGTGGATAGAAGTCTTTATTTCAGATCTTTGATAATTTCAAATTGCTGTGGCCTTTATATCAGAGGATCTGATTAGATAGTCACTGTTTTTGTGATATAGTTGACAAAAAGATAATAGCAACAGTAGGTGTCAGCGTTCCTGTTTCCTTATTGGGTTTTACTTGGATTGTTGGTATTGCTGTTAATCCATGTTCATAGAGCTTTTTTAAGGGGTGTATTTGTTTTGTGAACTATAGTAATCAAAACTAGATAATGATCCATCAACCTGTTTAACTACAGTGCCTGGCAATACGCTGCAAGCAAATGTGAGTGAGAACCAAAGGATACTCTCTCCCTGATGTGGAACTCTCACCTCACCTTCTTTGGTTGATAAAACTTTCTGGTACATGAACTGCGTAAGTAGTGTCAGTCTCTACTGAAAAAGAATTGGGCTTATTCTTTTTTAGTGAAGAATCAATGGCCAACCAAAACTGAATCTTTTCTTACAGCACCAGTGAATCCTGTTTCTTAGGTTTGAGCTTGCTCTGGAGCTCTTGTGCTGCGTTACACAGGGATCTCTGCCTTACTGAGGTGAACAGCTTGGGGGGGTATTGCCTATGTACACACTCCCACATTTTGTAGGAAGAGAAATGCCCAGCCGATAGTCTGCATCATCATTTGAAGGGAGGCCACTTATACTGAGTGTGCACACATGCTAAGTAACTTGTCATGTCTGACTGTTTGTGACTTTCTGGACTGTGGTCCTTCAAGCTCCACTGTCCATGGGATTCTCCAGGCAAGAGTACTGGAGAGGGTTGCTATGCCCACCTCCAGGGGATCGTCCCCGTTGGGGGATCAAACCCATATTCTTTTGTCTCCTGCACTGGTAGGCAGGTTCTTTACCTCTAGTGCCACCTGGGAAGCCCCTGAGGCTACATGTTTAAGAGCAGAGGCAGCAGAGCCAGTGAAGGAGATACATATGCCATCAGATTTTAACAAGACAGGCAACTAGTTTAGACATTTCAACCTACAAATAAACCTCCTAGAGATTGAAGTGACTTATGAAGACTGCGTACATTGGCAAAAGGCACTGCATCGGCACTCTCATCTTTTATTTGGGGACACAACACTGAGAAGCTAGAGAAAAATGAATGACTTGGGGAATGTCTCATGGTGTGGGATTTGTCCCAGAAACTCTACGAAGTGCCCCACTGAGGAGCAAGTTATAACATACGTTAACTCAGTAGTAGCTGAGCAAAAACGAATGAGATTTCCCTGGGCACTGAGGTTCCAGATTGTTTCTCAAAGGGTCACATCAGTTACTGTCATTTTTTGTCATCTCTGAACCATGATTAATCAGGGTGATCCAAATTTCTACATGTCTATGCCACACACTTCTTTGCTTCCCCACCTGTTTTGTCCAGAGTGTTGACCAACAAGCCCCACTTGCTGTACCTCATCAAAGTTTAAAGTGTCTTGCTACGGGCTGCAAAGGAACAGTGAAGGTGGCAGAACTAATGGCATATAAGCAACTGGCAAGAACAGTGATCTAGTAACGGACAAGCTGCAAAATACGCAAACTGCTACTGCTGCTAAGTCGTTTCAGTCGTGTCCGACTCTGTGTGACCCCATAGACAGCAGCCCACCAGGCTCCCCCGTCCCTGGGATTCTCCAGGCAAGAATGCTGGAGTGGGTTGCCATTTCTTTCTCCAATACATGAAAGTGAAAAGTGAAAGTGAAGTCGCTCAGTTCTGTCCAACTCTTCTAGACCCCATGGACTGCAGCCCACCAGGCTCCTCCATCCATGGGATTTGCCAGGCAAGCGTACTGGAGTGGGGTGCCATTAAGGGAGACCTAATTAAGTCTGTTCTCTTCAGCGGTGTGTAAAATGCAAGGATGTACTAGCTGAAACCTATTTACATGTAAATGCTGAATCCTGTACCCACCAGAATCACAAACACACAGATTGCTTTTCCATTGGAAGAAACTGACAATTGTTGGGCAAAAGCATCAGTGAAAATTAAAAAATGATGTATGAGGGAGAATAATGTGAGTTTATTCACTGATGTGAAGTGAAGCCTCTTAGAATAGAACCTTTTTATTTTCAGCTTTTTAAAACAAGTAAATCCCACATTATCCAGCAGATGTTGCCTGGAGAATTACTGTCCATTCCAGGCTTTTTGAGGTTTCCAGTCACTTAATACTCTTAACTAACTTCCATCAAACATTTCCACAGATAAAATCCTTTCTAAGCCACCTAAATCCTTGTTGGAAAATGGAAGGTTTATGAAAAAGATGTTACACTTTGCAGCCCTGTAGATGTTTACTGTTGCCAACACGTATAACCAGGGCCCTCCAACACCACCCCACAGCCGAGGTGTGGATGTGCATGCTATGCGGAACCTTTGTGTCTTGATTGGTGATTGTGCTATTTTCAGAATTAGCAGTGCCCCCCTTTGTTGCTCAGTCACTTCAGTTGTGTCTGACTCTTTTGACCCCATGAACTGTAGCCCGCCAGGCTCCTCTGTCCATGGATTTCTCCAGACAAGAATAGTGGAGTGGGTTGCTGTTCCCTTCTCCAGGGGATCTTCCTGACCCAGGGACTGAACCTGCATCTCCTGCTTAGCAGACAGATTCTCTACCACTGTGACACCTGAGATGCCCCCTTGAGTGAAGTCGCTCAGTCGTGTCCGACTCTTTGCGACCCCATGGCCTGTAGCCTACCAGGCTCCTCTGTCCATGGGATTTTCCAGGCAAGAGTACTGGTGTGGATTGCCATTTCCTTCTCCAGGGGATCTTCCCAACCCAAGGATTGAACCCAGGTCTCCCACATTGTAGACAGACGCTTTACCATCTGAGCTGCCCCCTTAACATGCTACAACTAACTGTACTTCTCAATGATAAACCATATTTCTCAGGACTTTTGTAGATCTTGTTGGACTGAATCTGGTTGTTGCACTGAAATAGTAAAGAAATGGTGAAAACAGTTCTCCAAGTGTTTTCAGGATGGGAAATAAGAATCAGAATCATCAGAGTTGATATGCAAGTTGATGTACTTGCAATCTAGGGGAAATTTTATTTCAACCACACTGAGTTTGGTTATTGATTCCAACTTCCTGCAGTAGGCAGTGGGACAAATTGTAACTGACCATGGGCTTGTAGCAGGAAGAGGCAGAGGATAAACACTGGACAACAGGTGAGTGGATTAATTACAATGAAAACCAATATGTCAAATTTAGTAAGACTCTGCATCTTAGTCTTAAGAAGGTATCCTGTTATTTAGAAACGACAGAAATACTGTCCCCTGAGGAGTCTTCCTGCAGGGAAATGAACACAAAGCTGTGGCTCAGGATGAGCAATAATTTCTCCTTCAGCTTATATTTTATAGGAGAGAGAGGTCTGGAGAGTCTTGGATATTTAGTGAATTTCCCAGAGCAAAATATACACTTGAATAAATGAGATTTGAAGCATTTCACTTTTTCCTTTCCTTTCACAGCCTTTGAGAAAGTTTAAAATTAAAAATGGAAAGGGTGTAGAAAGCAGCCCATTAGTTCATTCAATAACTATCGAACATACACTATGGACCAGCCACTGTTCTAATTTTCTGAGCCTAATTTCTTCATATATGTAAATACAAATCATCTTGCATAGTTTTAATATGTACTGAATTTTCTGGGAACATAGCTCCCATACAAGATATGGTGGCTTGCTTTGTTCTTTGTTCTTAAGTTTTCCAGGAGTTGCTCACCATTTCTCAAAATCAGATTGGAGACGGCAGTGCTGTTCATGGCCTTTTCGTCATCAGCACAGCATATCTGGCTTGGTCTGCATCTATGCTCCTGCTCACATGAGTCTACCTGGGTATCTAATTGCTCTAGCACTATTTGGTGAAAAGACAAGCCTCTCTCCACTCAATTTCCTTTTCAACTTCACTGGAAAGCAATTGTTCCTGAATATGTGGACTTCTGTTTCTTCTGTGCATCTATTTAATACTTGTGTCAAACTCAATTATTAACTAATATAGCTTAAAACAACGTAGGATAAGGTTTCCATGTTTTTAACTTTCTAAAAATTATTTCAACTATTCTTATCATTTGCATTCTTATATAAATTTTAGAATCACTGTATTGATTTCTTTAAAAAAACAATCAAATCTTGTCCTGGATTGTGTTGAAACTATAGATCTATCTAGGAAGAATTGCCATTTTAGCAACATTGAGTCTTTCAGCCCATGAACAAAGCATATTTCTTCATTATTTGGATATTTAAGATTGCTCTAGCAATGATTTATACTTTTCTGATCTTGCACATCTTTTATTAGAATTATCTCAAAGTATATTTTTGATACTGTTTTAAATGATTTTCAGTTTCTCATTATTCAATGTATGGAAATAGAATCGATTTTTGTATAATATCTGGTATCCTACAACCTTACTAAGTGCATTTGTGAGTTGTTTTATTATAGATTCTATCAGATTTTCTGTGTTAATGACCATGTTGTCTGAGAATAATAGTGACTAGAACTTTCAATACAAAGTTGACTCGAAGTATTTAGACATTCTATTTTCTTGCTAACCTCAGGGGAGAAAAGTATTTATTCACCATTAAGTATGAAGCTAGCTATTGATTTTTGCTTATATCTATCTCAGGTTGAAAAAGTCTCCTTCTAATTTGCCAAGAATGTATCAGGTATCATTTTGTCAAATGTGTTTTTTCTGTGTCTACTGAGATGACATCACTTTTTTTCACTTTGTTAATATTGTGAATTTCCTTGAGATTCAAATGTTAGGCCAACCTTGCATCCCGTGGCACCAACCCCATTACTGACTCTAGAGGTTTGTGAGACAGAAGAGAAAACGCCTCCATCATATATATGAGACATATATCAGCGGAGTTGGAAGGTGAGCATATAAAAAAACTGGAAGGTATAGGAGGATATGCTGAAACAAGCAGTATCAGAAGACACAGGAGAAGTGTAAGGGCAGTGGGTGGCAGGGCCTACGGGGTGACCGCTGATGAACAATATGGGCTGTGTTAGGAACAAAAAGGTCCAGAACATTACAGGGATGTAAATACGGTAGAGTATTTAGTTGTTTGGAAGCCTTGCATCAGGGGTAAAAATGCATGACATGGGTGCTCTGAGGGTCTAGGAACCAAAAAAAAAACATCTTTTGTCAGGTGTCAGTTGCAGCAACTGCAGTATCTACAGTGCGTGAGAGCTGGGTGTTCTGAACAATGGTGCAGACACTGTAGTCTCCCTGTGTGCACGTTCGTAGGATAGAGCAGATCCCAGAGTCTGTGGTTTCTGACATGACCCAGGCTAGAGAAGGCCACATACAAAGGACCACATACGAAGCCTGATACAATAGCGGTTGAATCTGAACATCTGTTCCTGTGTCATTTTAGTAAGACCAAAACAAATTTTTTTATCAGCATAGAAATTTATTTGAATTCAAAATATGATTATATTTAGGATAACATAATAATTATTTAAAGCACATATCACTGGCTCTGAAACAGTTCTAAAGAAGTCATTCTTCTGAAGTTAAAAAATATGTAGTAAGAATGTACAAGGAAGCAAAAATATATTAAAAAAAAGCTTGTTAAGTATTGGGAGTTGTTACAAGGGCATCCTGAAATAATGTGAGAGTCCAAATTACATAATATGCAAAGCAAGGAGTTTACTTACTTACTTACTTCTGGAAAATAAACCATAACCTCAGAATGCAAGATCACCACCACTGGGTTAACAGGACAAACTTTCTGAGGGACACAGGGAGTAATTCACTGTACTTCACCTTTCCCTAATTTCCTCATACCAATTTATTTTCCTTCTCTGAGGAAGGTCATTGTCAACATAACCTCCAAACAAGCCTTTCTCCCTTAGCTCTGCTATCCCAACACCGAACCTTAGTATCTGGAGATCTGCACTTTCATTCCCCACTGAAGTTAATTTTGTTGTATCAAACTGAATCTGAAGACAGAAATTTACATTGCAAAATATAAAGATCTTTTTGAATCATTATATTTTAGAATTCTCTGCCATGTCTCTCTTCCATTGTTAACACTGCATAGCTATATGTTCAATAATATACTTATCTGCACTTATATCTAAATATATAATTTAAGTTACACCTGAGGAATTACTATGTTAGACCTGAGTAAACAGAACTAGCTTAACTTCCAGTTTGGTCACAGCCCGGTCTTTTGGATATTAAAGAAAGTAGACAAAGAGAAGCATAAGCACTGAGTTTGATCCGTTTCAGAATTAAATGCCATGTTCAGATGGGACACAACTGGAGCAAGAACACTACAGCTCCCCAACGGGTCAAACCTCCAGGGCCAGCAGATCACTGGGGATTTCCTGACTTCACCAAAGTGTAGGTGACCCCCCAAACCGCAATCAGTTGTTTGCTAATATCTTTTAGATCAGTCACTAGGTATTGTTTAAACTGATTAGTTCTTGCTTAGAAACTATAAAAACTTATCAAGTGGAGGATCACAGGTCAGCAGGAAATCTTGGACAAGTCTGTGCTGAAGGCTGTCCTTGCATACGGGGCTAGAGGCGGGCGCAACAGC
Organism: Cephalophus harveyi; assembly: GCA_006410635.1. NCBI lineage: Eukaryota > Metazoa > Chordata > Mammalia > Artiodactyla > Bovidae > Cephalophus > Cephalophus harveyi. The sequence continues at coordinate 79,461 of SJYT01063702.1, forward strand.
TCAGCTCAAGGTAAGGTGAATTCCACAGTGCTAGGTGCTGTACAACTCACTGTGTTTTTTTTTCTACGGAACCTAAATATTAGTAGTCAGTGACTCCCTGAAGACCTTCCTCTTTACTAATTAATTGCTAAATTAAGTAAAAATTTTGACTTTAGCATTTGCAATTCTCTTGGTGAGAACAGTTAAGAGCATCCTCTCCTAAGCACTGCAAGGTAAATTCTCCTTATCAAAATTCTCACAAGCTGCAAAATCTACAGTCATAGAGCACATGGAAAGGACATTAAAATTCTGAGCCAACAACTTTAGGCTGGGTCTCATGAGTTGTTTTAAAATATACTTTCAAACCTTTGGTTCTCTGAAATACTGTTTTGTGAAATTAATTTTGAGAATACTACAATTTTTCCAGGGATAAGAACCTAAGAGAATGGTTGTACTTACTTAAAACTCTCTTATGACATTTCTGTAGAGAACTTTGCATTGCATGCATGCACACGTGCATACACATACAGAGCTAGAGGACCAACCTCTAGGGTCCAGTCCAGCTGCAGAGTCACCTTTGTAAATTTTAAATAAAAGCAAGTCTTAAACACTCACCTGTGGATAAAATTTCTGGAAAAACCACACTATATTTGTTCTTAACTTTATAATTTTGCTTCTTCTCAACACTGTCAAGGGCACATTATTGGTTATTTACTGCTGCATAACATACCACCCAAAACAGAATATCTTTTAAAAGTAACTGCTGTTTATTACCTCTGAGTTTTGTGGTTAGTCTGAGGTAGTTCTACTGCTAGACTTGTGTGGGCTCAACCATATGACCACAGATGGATGCTGGGTTGGCTAGGGGTAGAGTTCATTTGCGACACTTGGTTCTCTCTGCCTGTTGTTATTTTGTCTTTTTATTTTGTATTAGAATAGAGTTGATTCACAATTTTATGTTAGCTTCAGGTGTATAGCAATGTGATTTAGTTATATATATATACATTCTTTTTCAGGTTCTTTCCCCATATAGACTATTACAGGTTACTGAAGTAACTGTATTATACAGTAGGCCCTTGTTGATTATCTATTTTATATATATTAGTGTGGATATGATAATACCAAACTCCTAACTTATCCTTACCCATAACCTTCCCTCTTTGGCAACCAGAAGTTTCTCTTCAAGGTCTACGACTATTTCTGTTTTGTAAATAAGTTAATTTGTATCATTCTTTTGGCACAAACCGTACAACTTGCAGCATCTTAGGGATTTAACTAGGGATTGAACTCAGGCCCTTGGCAGTAAAAGTCGAAGTCCAAATCACCAGACCACCAGGCAGTTTCCCCGTTGATCAATATTTTTAGATTTCATGTGTAAGTGACATCATATGAAATTTGCTTTCTGTCTTACTTCTAGTTAGCATGATAGTCTCTAGGTCCATCCATGTTGCTCTAAGTGGCATTTTTATTCTTCTTTAAGGCTGGTAATATTTCATTGTATAAATGTACCACCTTTTCTTTATCCATTCATCTGTTGAGGGACATTTTGGTTGTTTCCATGTCCTGGTTATTGAAAATAGTGCTGCAGTGAACACTGGAGGTGCATGTGTCTTTGAATTATGGTTTTCTCAGGTATTTGCCCAGTAGTTGAATTTCTCGGTAATATGGTAGCTCTGTCTTTAGTTTTTTAAGGAACCTCCATACTGTTCTCCATAGTGGCTGTACCAATTTACATTCCCACCAACAGTGTAGGAGGGTTCTTTTTCTCCACATCCTCTCCAAGTAGATTGTGCCTCAGTCAGAGAGATGTGCCATATGAGGAGATGCTCAACACCACTAATAATAATTAGAGAAATGCATATCAAAACTACACACCAGTCAGATGGCCAAAGTCTACAGTTGTAAAAATGAATGAAATAACCCCATCTGCAGCAACATAGATGGACCTGGACATTCTACCAAGTGAAGTAGGCTAGAGAGAAAGACAAGTATCATATGATATTGTTTATATGCAGATCTTAAAGCATGATACAAACGGAAGTTATTTACAGAACAGAAACAGATTCGCAAAGAGGATGAACTTATACTAACCCAGGAGGAACACTGGGAGGGAGAGATAGATAGTTTGGACTAACATGTACACACTACTGTATTTAAAACAGATAACCAACAAGGACCTACTGTACAGCACATGGAACTCTGCTCAAAACTCTTTAATAAGCTAATTAGGAAAATAATTTGAAATACATACATGTATAACTGAATTACTCTGCTGTATAGCTGAAACACAACACTGTTAATCAGCTATACTCCAACACAAACTAAAAAAAAAGGGGGGGCAAATTGGATTAAAAAACAGTCTACAAGAGACCCACTTTAGTGCAAGGGAGACACATAGATTTAAAGTGACAGGAAGGACAGAAAAAGATATTTCATGCAAACAAAAATGACAAGAAAGCCGGGACTGCAATACTTGGAATCAGATAAGCAGACTTCAAAACAAAGGACATAGAGAAATTTAGAGAAGGAGACTATATAATGCTGAAAAGATCAATACAAGAGGAGTTTACACTCATCAACACAAGTGCAGCTACTCCCGGAGCACCCAAATACATAAAGGGAGAAATTTACGGGAATACAGTAACAGTAGAGACTTTGATACCACAGTCACATCAATGGACAGGTCTTCTAGACAGCAAAGCAACAAGGTAACAGAGACCCTAAATGAGACAACAGAACAATTAAACTTAATTGATATTTTCAGGATATTACATCCAGAAAAAGCCGGGTAATTAAAAATCTTATTTTTATGCTTGAGTTAAAAGAACAGGTCATTTCTAGAAGTATGTATGCTAAATTGACATAGTACTTAAGAATTTTCAAAACATTCCTAAATGAAATGCTTCTATCACCATAATTACATCAGTGATACACAATTTAAAACTTGTCTGACTTGCCTTGTGAAAAGTTTGGTTCAAAGTAGGAGATGGAATGTTGGGGATTTTAGAATTCTCTGAAGGCATATATAGGATGACAAGGCATTAACTTGGAGGAATACTGGGGCAGGATTAATTTGAACTCTAGTTATGTCCCAGGCATCCTTTGCATAAATAAATGAATTTTTTCTGACTTCTCATAATAGAACCAACCAGTAGATACTATTAAATCCATTTTACTGCTATGGAAATGGACATAATTTAGCTGATAAATGATGTTACAGTTTATCATCTTGCCAAACTTATGATCCTTTCACCCTTTTTTTTATGCCCATCCTTCCCTTACAAATGGGAAAATAGCTGTTTTCACCTCTGTTTGTTTTTTTTTTCCATGTCTAAAATAGGTTTAATACTTTCTTTTCTATCTTTATCCACTTTTCCTTTCCTCTTTAAAGTATGAGAAAATTGTGTATTTATATAGCTTTGAATTTCATGTAAAATATATCTTGTAACTAAATTCTCAGTTGATTTCTTACACTACACCTTTGTTAAAGTACTTCCTCACTCAAAGCAGAGTGTACAGGATATTTTGTGATTATAATAATTATCTTATTGTCTGATTAAAACATGAAATTTGGTTATGTACTGCTCAATCTTGTATGTGTATTTAAACTCCCATAAGCTATGTATGCATTTGCAACAGACCATCCAGGAAACTAGTCAAAAACATTATTTATAAAGAAGGTGATATACACAAGAAATGTAGAAATATGCTATTAATATTTAAATAAACTTTTATAGATTTGTCTCTGATTATTAACTATACATAATGTGTATCTCAAATTCAGTGACTTTGGCCCCACTTCCCAAAATATAATTTCCTTATTTTTCTGATTAATTAGCTTGCTCACTATCAATATGCACTATCACCATCAAAATCACATGTATGTACATATATTATAAACCATTCCTTTAAAGAAGTACTTACTGTGTCAGACACTTAGAAGATGGGATTCTTCTCTAGATATGCATAAAATTCAGACTCAGAATGATATTGTCTAGGCATGATGTGAGTGATGTCCAGTAAGCAGGGAGAGAATGAGAAGTCGAGAGATGGAGGTTTAATCTCAGCTCTATCACGTGTAAGCCTTAGGAAAGCCATCTTAGTTCTTCAGTTGTAGTACCCTTACCTGAGATTTTAATTCCAACCTACCCATTTTTAGAAGGGCATTGTTACACTCCTGTCTGTAGGACATACCTGCAGAATTCCTCTTTTATTCCTCAAGACTTTCTCTCTCTCAGGATCTGCAGCTGAAGCAAGCCACATGCCCTTGACAGAGTCAGCATGGTTGGTGAGATCTGTAACTCAGAATAGCTTTGCTCAGTATAAAGCCAGTTGGCTCAACTCAAATACTTAGTCTAATAACACCCTAATCAACTAAATGCGTCTGCCCCAATTTCATATTTTATAGCCAGAGCAGAAAGGATACAATTTAATATTCTAAATATCATAATTGAGTCTAGGAACAACACCAACTTGTCACTCTCAGAACACAGCGGAAGGCGGAACTAGAGACGACGCGAAGTCACGCAGCAGCTGAAAGAGCGCAAGGAATGGATTCCACATGCAAGGAGCCGGAGAGGCTGAAGTGATGCTGAACGGTGTGTACTTGACGCTGCTTTACTGTATGTTATGTTCTGGAGTAAGCGGTGTATTTGCTAGGTAGAAGGTGAGCTGTAAGCAGTTATTATATGGTAAATGAGACTACCAGAAAGTAACATCAGAAGATTTCCTATATTTGAATAGTAAAACTAGACTTAGGCAGTCAAAAGTAAGTGATTGGTTAATTTCCACAAAATTTAATTTTTCAGAATTTCTAATACTAAATGCAACATTCCGTAAAAGACTCATTTTCCCAATTTAAATAGGTTTTAGAATCAATTAAATGTGATTTTGTTTCCCATCCTTTTATGTTCCTACTTAGCATAGGAACTATACAGTTTGCTTTGATTTTATAAAAGTTAACTTCAGACCTTCTTTTGTTCATCAAATACAGTTTCAGCTCTCCAGATGCTAATACTTTAGCAAAGAAACACAAATATCAAGTTGGAGGTCAATGCACTTCCCTTTTTATGAGTTGCATTATCAAATATTAAAGAATGAAAAAAGGACATACTGTTCCAACAACTAAATCCCAATAATGGTGGTGTATTCTTTCAGATTTCAGCAGTTATACTTATGTCCATGGTATCAAAGTCCCAGGAATATTTTTAAGGAATCTCTTTTGTTTCAAGTTGTGCATCATCAGCTACCATGGGTCAGCGAGAACCATACAAAGGAGGGTCTTGAATTATGTCTACAATGTCAGGCTTGAATCAGCTTTACATATTGGCGATGATGAATTTTGTACGTTAGCTGTAAAGAACAAATTTCTCCCTAAGTACAGACTCTAATACAAGCCCTCTGTGTCATATGAAGGCTAGGTAAGACTGGGAAAGGCAGGACAGATTCATAATCACAGACGCACAGTATTTTCAGACAGGATAAAATATGTGAAATCTTACCATAGGTCCTTTATTAGAAACACATCCAAAATGTACATATACTTAAGGAATAGTCTATAGTAGAAGAATGGGAGGAAAAGGTATGCCAGTCAAACATCATATAAAAGATGTCAGGTGAAATTTACTTTAAGGAAAAGACCATTATTTTTCTCCAAGAAGACAAAATTTTAAAATGAGGCATCCACTACAAGCTGGGATTCCTTTCATTTTTATATTATTTTACAAAGGCAAATGCATTATTAAGTAATTAATTGCTTGTAAGTTTATAGTGACTTACTAGGAACTGTGATATTCTAATATTAACTTCTTTACACTAATTTAGATCGTCAAGTTTCAGTGGTCTCATCGCCTTTCTCAATTTTCAGCATATGAGTAGTACCTAAAATCTTAGTTTCCTTCTGCTGAGTCACATGCCAAGGTGGCATAAAAACTTACTCTAGTTGCTTAAATGCTTGCAGGGTTAGAAAACTATATCAAATGTTTAGGAAGCCTGCTGTGAAATAAATATAAACGTTTTTATATATGCTGTTTTCCAGTACTGTGTTAAGCATTCTTTAGAGAATGCGAACTTGGACACAGGATTAGCAGCACCATTCTGGTATAAGATCCTCTTTGCATTCTGTGACAGTCCATGGGCCTAGGAAATCTAGACTATTCTAACATGGCCCTGACTGAAGGCTCTGGTGTTAATTTTTTTCCTGTCATATAACAAATTAACCACCAGCAATGATAACAGTATTGAGCCCAAAGTAGTTAACACTACGGAAGTTCCAAAGAACTAGTGCCTCAGCTAATTAAATGACTTCTGACACATTAAAGGTAACTGAATGTATCATTTCTAAATCAACTACTTGGAGAATCATGATAAGTATGATGATGACAAGTTTTTTGTACCAGGGAAACCTCACAAGATTTAAACACCACCAGAATAATAAAACACCACTTTTAAAAGAAGGAAGGAACATGCAAAATATTAGATGTAACTTTAATCATCTTTAAATTATATTTGTGAATATTAGGATATTTATGCTCAGAGATAATATTATAAATCAAGTTTTTTCATTATTAGTAATGTTTCTTTTCACATGGTGTTTACATTTAACCAAAAGTGAGATGAGAGTTAAAGATGGTGTTCTCTCTGTGGCCCTGAAACCAACTTGGCTTAACTATAGAGATTTTCCAGATCTAGAAATGTTTAGATAAAAAACTGCAAAACAAGAATCTGGGAGTAATGACAATTATATTTTCTTCTTTCATCAAAAACAACTTTAAATGTTCATTTCGATTTTACTGTAGAACTGTCCTATCGTAAAATACAATGCTGATTCCAGCTGTGGTAGTGATTATATAGATTACAGATTTATAATAAAAAATGGTACTAAAGTTCTACTGTATTCACAAATACTGCATTTATATATGTACATGCAAGTAAACCTCATTATTAATGACAAAATTTTAGGGTTTTAAATAGGCACATTTCCTCCTACCTGTCCATCTCCATATATTTACAACCCCAAGACAAGTTTTCACAAAAACATTTAAGTTTGTGAAGGAAAAATTTAGTATTTCCAGTACCTGGCCTCTCTCCCTCCCTTCCAGCTTTGGGAGAGTAGCAGCCCATAAAACTGAATGCACAAACTACCGCTATAAGAGTTGCTGTGATTCATATCCACATCTGTTGGCAGCAACAAGGCTGGAGAGTTTTGAACAAAGTAATGTATTTGCATGTATAATATAAGCATCTCATAAGAGTGATCCTCTGCATACACACACAAAAAAAAACATACAAAAATGTTTCTTAAAAGTAGTATTTTAACTATTTTGTGTATCTCCCCAAATGAATCACCAATGAATATTTTTATACTGCAGATATTATGATTAATCAACAAACTCTTTCATATCACCAACGACAACCCCCAATAAAAAAGGCAAGGAAAAAAAAGAAAACAGAAGCCAGTGATTGTAAAACAAGAAAAATAAATTCTAGACATACAAATATGTTAAATGTTACTATACAAAGATGGTAACTATAAAAGTGTATCTGAACCTACCCGTATTGCTAAATTCTTTTGACCATCAGTCTTGACCTCAGGGTAAGAGTTTGACCTCTTCCCACAAGCGTACGGGAGCTGTAACCTTCTCCACCCTAAGAGGAAGATTCTTTCAAGTGAGTACCTGCACTCCAGCATGCCTGATTTTTTCCTCTATGCCTGTCTTATTTCTGTTCTTAATTTCTCAATCAAACTAAATGAATTCTTATCTCTTTGTTATTGCTAAGTGATTTTAAAGTTCTAGGACACAAACTCTAACATATCTGAGATGTTTTATAAATAATCATCTTTCGGATAAAAGGTGATGGCACGGAAATGATCTTTTAAGGGTCTGTTTTGGTTTCAGTGCTTTGAAAAGAAAGGATGGTGTACCGGTAGGTCTCTGCACGCCATTTTCTGAAGTCTTGTTTGACTGTAAACCTTGGGCCAGATCACATCCAGCACTTCAATCGTCATCAGTCCTCTCCACAGCATCGTGATAACACGGTTTCCAGGGTAACTTCCTCAGCAGCCCTGTAAATTGTGAGTCATCGAGATGATACACAGTTGGTCTGGCTTCAAGTTTCACACAATTGGGCTTTGAAGCATCCCGTACAGAGAAGGCAGAACCCAAAGGAATGAGCAGAACATGTTTAAATAATACCCACTACTGAATTTTACAGCTGTCCTTTTATATTGAAACGAGAGTAAGCACACTGTCATGTTAAATTGAAAACACTTTAGATCTAAAAATATACTACTGAAACAAATGACATAGCAAGAAACAAGACCAAAATCTATTTGTATAAAATACAGTCTATAATTTCAGAACAAATGCTTCATATAGTCATACTCAGACATCTTCTAAATTATAATCCAGGCATTTATATTTTAAAAAATTATCTCTGGTGAATTTCAAATTTAGTATTTTCACAGAGTTTAAATATCTATAATGAATCATTTCTTTTTAGAACTGGAACTGAGCATAAATATAATTCTAAAACAAGATTCCTGATTTCAGAGAATTGTGTCTTCAGATAACCTTTCTCCACAAATGATTAGAATTAAATAACTTCCTTAAAATTATACTTTCTCTCTTTTGAATGGGCTCTAAATAGAAAAGTTCTTGAATTGGGATTCAAGTTTTTGCTGGTTGGGATTCTTCCACACTACTTTACAAACATTATTACATTTTATCATATCTTCTCCCAAGACAAGCTGTTCATTGTACATTGTTCTCAAGTACTGAACTGAAATATAACCTAAAGGAAGAAATGATGCTTCTTGCTTCAATTTCTCTTAAACATTGGTGATTATTTTAGTCATAACAACTGCCACGGTTGTGATTTTTATTCTGGATTCCTAATTATAAAGCATTGAGAGTAATGCAGAAGTGTTTCAGAATCACCTACTGCCAAGATTCTGGAAAATGTCTCTTGAGAAACAGGGTGTAGATGCTCCAAGGACTGCAGCATCTGCTCGGAGAGGCCCTGTGCCCCCCGATGCAACAAGAGGGTAAGGGGCCAGGTCAGCACCCTGATGCACCTGCTGTCCTGCTGATCCGTCACTCAGCAGGTACTGAGAGTCCATTTGGTTTCCACGGTTGGTCATCTGTTGTTAATTTCTAAAGCTAGCTAGTAGAAACTCAGGAGAATCACTTGAACAAATTTAAGTGTTATGGCCACGTCTGTGTTGATATAAGTATTCTAGATCATGAATGCTGGCAACTGAATGATGAGGAAATGTTTCCTGAGGATTGTCTAAAACAAGGAAAATTCCAGTAGATGTTTTAGTGCTTAAACACCTTTCTAAACTCATCTTGTAAGGAGCTATGAAGAACCATCAACTTTTGGCCTGTTTCACAAACAGTGAGTTTTATACTGTTACTACGCTTGAGACTTGGAAAACTCTTACTTCTCATCCTTATCTGTAATGATAAATTATCTTGGGAATCTTAATTCCTTTCTGGTTAAATCAGTAATAACCAATTGTGATAAACAGCATGTACAAACACGCACACATAAGGATAAAAATAAAACTAAAAAGCCTGACAAAGAGTATGCTAATAAACGTCACTACAGAGATTGGCCAAGAAGAAGATGACACGGCTCCTTTTCCATTTTTATATGACATAACAAAAGTAGTATTTTGGAAGGCTATAAAGTTATTTTTTTCCATTTATACTATTTCTTAATAAAAGTAGTGTTTTTTGTCTTTTTTTGCATATGTATGTAAAGACTCTGCTACTGCTAAGTCACTTCAGTCGTGTTTGACTCTGTGACCCCATAGATGGCAGCCCATCTGGCTCCCCTGTCCCTGGGATTCTCCAGGCAAGAACAGTGGAGTGGGTTGCCATTTCCTTCTCCAATGCATGAAAGTGAAAAGTGAAAGTGAACTCGCTCAGTCGTGTCCGACTCCTAGCGACCCCATGGACTGCAGCCTACCAGGCTCCTCCGTCCATGGGAGTTTCCAGGCAAGAGTAGTGGAGTGGGGTGCCATTGCCTTCTCCAGTAAAGGTAGGCAAATAAGAACTTGAGGCCAGTAAGTGCATTTTGGCTGCTTCTGCTGCGCTAAGTAGGTGAGAGAACCCTGGCTTTCCTATCAGGAGCCCTTCTGCATGGCTTAGTCCCTTTGCAGTTGCCACTAGCTGTCAGCCTCCCCATGGATGTTGTCCACATGCACTTTGAGGTAGTCATTCCTTGTAAACTTCTTATGGCAAAACTGGCATTCTGCCAGCGGACGATTGGGATTATGAGTCATCTTGTGTCGGATCAGCATTTTCTTCAGGCTAAAAGCCAAGTCACAAACCTAGAAAAGACCCAAAGATACCAGTCATATTATATTAAAAAATCTGAAAATACACAAATTCATCACTTACACAGGTAGCGGTCTAAGAATCTGCCAGGTAAAGAATTTCTTTTCCAGGTAAAGAATCTGCTTGCCAAGCAGGAGACATGGGTTTGCTCCCTGAGTTGAGAAGATCCCCTGGAGAAGGAAATGGCAACCCACTCCAGTACTCTTGCCTGGGAAATCCCAGAGACAGAGGAACCCGGTGGGTTAGGCTTAGTTGGACATGACTTAGCAACTAAACAACAATAATCACTTATACAATATACATTATGCAAACTCCTATTATCAATATATGCTGACAGGTGTAGCAACAAGAAAGTGCTCTTGAAATAAATAGAATTTAACATGCAAGGTCAGAAGTAAAGACAATTACAGCTCCAAGAGGTGTTTGCATTTATTATGTGTCTTCTGTGTACCAACATGCCTCCTTTCCCCACCTACTACATTTAAACATCTCTAGAGAAACAACTCCCTGGAAACAGTATTTTTCTTTTCATAATGGAGTATATTAATGATTTCATATTAAACCTCTTATTAAACAAAATGTCTTATGGTCTAGAGGGCATCTATCTAGTACTTGGCATAAGAAGCACAAGATTTGTCGCAGTAGTGATTAATTTGGACCTATCTGTGAAGTAAAAGACTAACACTGCTTTAACCATCCTGACATACTCAGTATTCCAGTAAAAGGACTTCATTTAATATGTTTGCTTCATGTAATCTCTGCCACATTGCCACCTAGCTCAACAGACATTAAACAGCTGAATAATTGAAAATATTAAATTATCCCAGGAGATGTAAGCCATAATTGTACAAAAGTAAAAATGAAATGGAAATCTTTTATAGTACCAAGTTTTCACTAAAAGTTTGGTGCTATTCACAAAAATTCCACTTTCTTGAATTCTTCAAAAGCACATGCACTGTAAAATAAGGCACACTAAAATAATGTGAAAATTCCATGAAAAACACAATGAATACAATCGGAGAGGTAAAGGCCTGTAAAATACTGGAATGAAAGCTGAAATTCTGAATGAGATGAAGCTTGTGAAAATACAAAAGCAAATAAAAATATTCACGTCTCTCTTTATGGGAGAAGCAGGATTTTACGTTGATAGCAACAAGAAATTCAGAAGGGCAAGCCCCCAATGTGGTCAAGGAGAGAGAGTAATCCAATAATGTATTTTGCATTATACAGAAGTAGCAGCTTATGATGATAAAGGAAGTAAGTTTTAGAGTCTGCTGTGGGTTGAATGCTTGTGTCCCCTCAAAATTCCCAAGTTAAAGCCCTAATCCTCAAGGTGATGATTATGGAGGTGCAGGAACTGGGCGATCCTGAGGTATAGATGAGCTCACGAGGGTGGAGTCCTGTGATGGGATCCACACCCCCACAAAATCAGGAAGAGATGCAGATTCTCTTCTCTCTCTGCCTGCACACGCCAAGGAAGGCCGTGTAAGGACACAATCAGGAAGACGGCCCCTCACTAAACCCACGACTACCCTGGCACCCTGACCTCAGACCCACGAAGGCAGAGAATCTTCACATGTTCTATTCACTCAGTGCCTACAGCCTAAGCACTAAGTATCTGTTGAATTAACTCATCGAGTTTCAATCTGATTCTATCACTTACTAAGGAAGTTTTGATGAACAAGTTATGCCTTTTAACTTCAGTTCTGTCAGCTATAAAATGATCCCAATGAACATTACCTCCCAGAATTAAGGTTAAATGAGGCAACCTCTGCAAATAGATGCTATATTGCAGACACTCAATAAACGTTAGTGCCTGTTTTCTTCTCTTTCATCTTCTCTGTCAAGAAGAATCATCAGCAGGTTGGAAAGAAGAAACCACAGCAGTGACCATGTGTGACAGAGAGAACACAGCTACTATCAAGAGTAGCAGTTCCCTGTAATATACAGATGATTTTAAGGCAAATAGAATAATTTTCCAGAACAAACACAATGCTTCCAATCAAGCTTAGGAAAGGACACTTCTTGTGAAATAAGTTTTACAGCCATAATTTAAAGCAGAGTATATACCTTTAAACAGTCTCTGAGAAACAAAGCTGGGTAGTTTCATGTAGTAAAAATCAGTGGATAAAAAGGAAAAACTCAAGAATATGAAAGTGCATAAAATACAAGGACAATGATATAATACATAAGTTATGATAAGTGATATAAAATACTGAGTACCCTTTAAAGACTGAAATTAGGGTAAAAAGTAAAACACAAACTCATGCGATTTTCAAGAAATGCACTTATTAACTAACACATACACATATGCCCAAACGTGATTTTAAAACAGGGAATAGAATATGCACAATCACAGAAAATAATGCTGATGGGAGTGTAATGGTACTGAGAAGCCCTTACCCCAAAATATCTTGGACAGACAGAGATTATTAGTATTTTCACAAGCCTTAAAAGAACCTCCGCTAGCTTTGTTCGTAGTGATGCTTTCTAAGGCCTACTTGACTTCACATTCCAGGATGTCTGGCTCTATGTGAGTGATCACACCATCGTGATTATCTTGGTCGTGAAGATCTTTTTTGTATAGTTCTTCTGTGTATTCTTGCCACCTCTTCTTAATATCTTCTGCTTCTGTTAGGTCCATACCATTTCTGTCCTACCATTCTGGTAGGTCCATACCATTTCTGTCCTTTATCGAGCCCATCTTTGCATGAAATGCTTCCTTGGTGTCTCTAATTTTCTTGAAGAAGCCTCTTGATGAAAGTGAAAAAGTTGGCTTAAAGCTCAACATTCAGAAAACGAAGATTATGGCATTTGGTCCCATCACTTCATGGGAAATAGATGGGGAAACAGTGGAAACAGTGTCAAACTTTATTTTGGGGGGCTCCAAAATCACTGCAGCCATGAAATTAAAAGACACTTACTTCTTGGAAGAAAAGTTATGATGAACCTAGATAGCATATTGAAAAGCAGAGACATTACTTTGCCAACAAAGGTCCATCTAGTCAAGGCTATGGTTTTTCCTGTGGTCATGTATGGATGTGAGAGTTGGACTGTGAAGAAGACTGAGCGCCGAAGAATTGATGCTTTTGAACTGTGGTGTTGGAGAAGACTCTTCAGAGTCCCTTGGACTGCAAGGAGATCCAACCAGTCCATTCTGAAGGAGATCAGCCCTGGGATTTCTTTGGAGGGAATGATGCTAAAGCTGAAACTCCAGTACTTTGGCCACCTCATGCGAACAGCTGACTCATTAGAAAAGACTCTGATGCTGAGAGGGATTGGGGGTAGGAGGAGAAGGGGACGACCGAGGATGGGATGGCTGGATGGCATCACGGACTCGATGGACGTGAGTCTGAGTGACCTCCGAGAGATGGTAATGAACAGGGAGGCCTGGCGTGCTGCGATTCATGGGGTCGCAAAGAGTCGGACACGAATGACTGACTGAACTGAACTGAACTGAACTGAACTAAAAGAACCAGGAGTGCTATCTGTATGAAGAGCTCTTAGTTCAAGATGTACAAATAAGATGTTCATCACGGAATTATTCACAGAAGTGGAGTATTACAAATGACTTATTTGTCCAAAGTTTAGGAGTAGATTCATTTTTTATATAGCCAGATGAAGAAATACTTCTCAGCTGGTTAAAAGAAATCATACTTCAAAAAATACTTAAAGGCAAGGGAAAATGTAAAGGCAAGAAAACAGAATAATAGTAATGTACAATATAATGTACAAAACTGAAATAAAGATCATAACTATATCTATATAAATAAGTACTGGAGGAAAATATCAAGAGACTGACATTAATATTAGTTGACATCAGTTGAGAAATTTGATCATTTTATTTCTATCTTTATTCCCTTCCGTATTTCCTAATTTTTCTAAAACAGAAAAGGAAACTTTTATAATTAGGAACCAAATACTACTTTGGAATGGAAAAAGTACACTTGGGTGATTGAAGGATGCACATCCTCATGTTCCATCCATGCCTCAAGCCCACTCCCACCAGAATTCTGCCTTAGGAAGTCCTTTTTAACTCTCTAAACTACTTTGATGCATCACCAACAACCTCCGCATGGCAATAGGGACTCCTGAAGCCTCATCTGGCATGAATTTCCAGCATCGCACGGCATGCCTGGCCCTTTCCTTCTGCCTTTCATTTAGTTCCCGTGAGGACCTATTCTCCTTGTTCTCCTGCTATGTTTCCGGCCATTTCCCCCTCATCACAGTGTCTGTTCCTTAACCCACGTCTCCATTCACTAGCTGTTTTCTCCCCGGGTTATCTTCATCATAGTCATGCTTTTTGTGACTGTTTATATGGAGCTCACTTGCCAATATCTATCTCTGATTCAGTCTATTCTCCTTATCTGTACAGTGGAGGATTTAAATGCTTGTTGAATAAGACACTTCAAATTTACTAAGTGTTACACAGAACTGGAATCTAAAAAGTACAGCAAACTAGTGACTATAACAAAAAGCAGCAGACTCACAGAGAGAGAGGACAAACTAGAGGTTACCAGTGGAGAGCAAGGAGGAGGCTGGGGCAATCCAGGGCCAGGGGATTAACAGGTACAAACTACTAGGTATATATTAAACTACAAGATATACAACCCAGAAAGTACAGCAAATATTTTATAATAAGTGTAAATGAAATATAACCTTTGAAATTGTGAATCGCTATACTGTGCACCTGTAACTCATCAACTGTACTTTAACTAAAAAAAAAAAAGAGACTGTCTCCCAAATCTAATTCTCTTAAAAAAAAAAAAAAAGTGCCACCTGTCTGCATCTGCTGGAGATCTGGCCCAGCCTTGATCTACGTCTCCCTGGTTCCACCTCAGAGTCACCACGTCTTCCCCATACACATTCCTAGAAGACATGTAATTGTCTCCATCTCTGCTGCCACAGCCTGAGCACAAACCATTACCTGCCGAGACCAGTGCTTCTCCAGCCAAAAGAAATCATTTCAGCATGCACAACTTATCTATATTTGTCAACAGAATGTACCAAGTGAACTAAGCTGTAAGTTATACTATTAAAGACAAACTTTTAAAAGCATGTGAAAAAGATGAAGCAAAATTTTGTGCTAATAATTATGACTTCATACTTTCATTAGGCAAAATCTAAAATATGATATAGTATATTTAGACTCAAAGTCATCTTTAACAAAAGTATAGACAAATAAGTGTCTCTTCTGGATAATTTCAATTTTTGGTTTACTTTTTTCCAGATATGATGGTGTCATTTTTTAATGTAAATTTACTGCTAACTAGTAATTTTAACTCTGCTGTTTTCTCTTTTGGTACCCTGTGCTTATATTATAAATATCATTTTCAATCTGTGGTTTCTGTATAGGACTCTTCTGTACTCTATTTTAAAACAGGTAAGAGAATCCACATCTCTGCTTCATGGGCACACATAAATCACAAATCTGACAATGCACAGAAACGAACAAGTGACAACCTGCGTCACTGTGGAATTGCTGCTCTAACCTCAGAGTGTGCACATCACCTGAGACTACCTGGGAGCCAGGGCGCCAAGCCCTCTGTTCAGTGATAACAAAACTTAATTCCGTTCCCACTTTTATCACATATGATGAGCAGGGATTAAAGCTGTAATGTTTCCTTCCTGCTTCCCCATGGATGTCTCCTAGCCTCCTGGGATATGCAGCGCCTCACTCTGGAAACCGAAGTGTAGATTATTACAACAGCCAATGTCATTGGTTCTCAAACAGTGGTACAATTTTCCCTCCTCTCAGGAAAGTGTTCGGAATTAGGGGGGATGTTTAACCATCCTCATGAATGGGGGTTACTGCCTGCATTTGTATAGGGGCAGACAGGCAAACTCCCTGTGACTTGTGGACAATTTCACACTGTCAAGAGTGCCCAGGTTATAAACACCACCTGGATCCTTCTGCATGCATCCTTCCTTATCCCCTACTGTCCATGCTCCACTCGGCAGCTGGAGGAGTTTCAAAAGGACAAATATCATATTTCTACCTACAAACTGTTCCCTGGATCCTTCCTTACTTTGATGGAAACTCACTAAGCTCTAGCCCAATCGCTCAGCTTTAGTGTAGGCTGGTACGACACGACACCTTCCGACCTCAGGACTTTCTCACTCCTCTTTTCCAGCAGCCTTCCATGTGTTCCTCAGGGTCTGTCTGCCAGGAGAAGTCTTCCACTAGATGCTCTCATAGTAGCTTTTACAGTTTCCTGGTAACACTTACCTCGAGTGTAATCAATTAATTGTGTGCTTTCTAATGCCTCTTCTTACTAAAGAACAGGAGGGAAAGAGTAGTCACTCCACTGATATTTATTAAAAGAAGAGAAAGGAGGAGGAAGTTAGATGATTGATACAATCCCTATGAGCAATATAAGTAACTTAAAGGCTGTGGAATAATTCTGGAAAAACCAAAAAAGGTATCTTTAGAGATTATTTTCAAGTAAAGGAAACTCTAAACTGTTTTATAAGTCTAAATGAACAATTGGGATCATAAATAAGAAAGAATTAAAATGTGTTCCCTATTTTCTCTCCCCTGGCTCCTTACTTTAAACCTGATGTCCAAAGGAACAACAGATACCAAATTCTTCAATGGCTCACTGTTGCAATTAGATTCAAAACAAACTCCTTGCTGTGGCTAAAAGGCTCCCAGTCTGCTCTCCAGCTGTACTGCTCCCCCTCTTTCTCTCTCACCCAGCTCTAGCTCCACCTGCTTTCTTACTTCCCCTAACAACCCTTCCTTTTCCCACTATCAGGCCTTACTGTTCTGTTCGCCAACCCTAGAACGCTCTTTCCTCCATGGCTGATTCCATCTTTTAGGTTACTCACAGAATTCTTCCCTAACTACTCCTTCATAGCACCCTCCATTCCCCCTTGCCCAGTCTTTATCATAAAATGCAGTCAGACATTTATTCAGGTTGATTTAAGGCTAAACTCCACAAGAATGTGATTTCCATGAGAGCAGGGGACACGGCATCTTGTTCACTGCTTTACTTCAGTATCTGGCACAGGGACTAGGTTTAAACACTAACAGCTGCTTTCACTGTGTGCCAGGAACCACCCTTAGCAATTTCTAAACATCAGCTTGTTCAGTTCTCAAACCCTTTTAGATAGATACCAGTACTATTATTCCTAATTTACAGAAGGAAACTGACACACACTTCCGTTTCAAGCAGGTTGCCCAAGGTCACAGAACTAGGAAGTGGTTTCTAGGATTTAAATCCAGACACTCTGGGTTCAGAGTCTATACCACCTCCCACAGGCCAGCTATTATTAAAGGCGCTCACTTCAAACAGAGATATGTGAGCCCCTTGTACTTTTTTCCATTTTCCTGGCTGATTCCATTTTTTCAGAAATGAAAATCTCTTTGAGAAAAAAAAAAAAAAAAAAAGATTCTCAGACAGCTCATCTCACCAGTGTGCTGTGAGGGATACAAAGAGGAAGTCCACCTATACAGTAACCATGCGAGAGTTATGGCGTCGGCGAGCCGGAGGAACAGAAAGGAAGCTGGGCAGGACGCTGTCATGATGATGGCTCAGAATTAAGGGTCCTGGAAGCTCCAACAGGACGTGGGATGGGAACGATCCGACAGGTTGTTGAACGAGGGCCAGGACAGAGATTAAATGTCAGCAGGGCAGTGATGTCATGGCTGTGAAACTGACTACCTACATGCTAAAAGCTATGTTTTCATGAACTTAAATGCAATCATTAAGAGGCTTCAAACTGATGCTTTGTATAAATCAGTCAAACATAAGGATGAATATAGTCTTTTAAAAATATAGGAGAGCAGAAAGGATTTCCAACAGGGGTGCCTCCTTTTCTGTCTTTCCACCTGTGATACAACCCCTCAACCTATGCCACCTTAGTACTAATTCATAGGCCCAAAAATGGGGAAAAATTTATTCTTTCTCTAGGCTGAAGCTAAACTGATTTTGTCTTAAAAGTGAAACATGTTTAACAGAAAGTCCTTGGATACAGTATTAGACGTCTATACAGACATTTTCAGTTATCAAGTACTTACCACACAGAGTGTTTCTACTACTTCAATAAGGAGCAGAGTGACAAAGGCCACTCTCCCCTGCCCTTGTGGAGTCCAGGGTGCTAAGGAGAAATGCTTGCAATGCCAAGAACTTAATGTCGAGACAGACACAGAGGAGGGTGCGCTGAACTCTGCTCAGATGCGCAGGGGTGACAGTGTCCTAAGGTGGGGAGTGACATTGCAGGGAGAGGGAAGAAGACACACACAGGTACAGAGGAGCAGGGAGCAAGGCTCAGGTAGGGAAGTGAAAACCATTCACTGAGGCTGAAGCTGTGAGACTGCCAGAGGCGTAACCTCAGAGAAGGAAGTTAGAAGGCTGGAGCCAACCCCAGAGACCTTGGCAATCAGAAGACTGGAAGGATGTATATTCTGCAAGTGGTGGGAACTGAAGAAGAGACAGATGCTAAGGTATAATTTAGTCAGCAAGCTTCAGGGTACACTGCTGGGGTCAGGGAGGCCAAATATTACTCCTCTCCAAGTCAGAAATGATTTGGGCACAAACTAAGAGAGTGGTCATGAATTTGTTTGTTCATTCCTTGAAAATACTCTCTGAATGCGTCTTACATGCTAGGTGTTGTTCTAGGGCTGGAAATACAGCAGTAAACAAGAGAAACACTGTTGTCGTGGAGCTTATAACAGGTGATAAATGATTTTAAAAACGTGTACTATTTCAGGGGAATGTGAGTACAGTGAAGGAGAAGGCGACTATGGGGTGAGGGTTAAGAAAATAATGGGAGTGAGAGAGAGACAGTAGCCGGAGCCGAGAACTCAAAGCAGCACAGGGACAGGCCGTAGAGATACCCAAGCAGGGCGCTCCAGGCTGCGGCAACAGCAGGTGCGAAGACCGATTCACAGGGCGCACTCAGTACATCTGCAAGAACGGCAAGGAAGCCACGCAGCGGAGTGAGTGGAGGTGGTGCTGAGGTCAGAGGCTGGGGCAGCAGTGTGGGGTGCTCATCACGCGGTAATCCAGACTCCGGCGAGACCGTGGTTTTCACTCTAAAGTGAGTCTGAGCAAACGAGGCTCATATAATGCATACATAATCTACATGCATATATGAAACCTGACTCAGGTGCTGGAAAGATCCCTGTGGGTGGCCAGTTGAGGACTCTCGGTCAGGAGCAAAGACAGAAGCAGACAGACCAATTAAGAAGCTGCTGTCCTGAGCTGAGCTCACTGTGCTGGGCAGCAGGTTCACACTAGCTAGCTGTTTTCACATGGTCGTGTATATGTGTCAGTTCTAAGCTTCAATTCGTCCCCCACTCTGCTCTGTGATGAACTAGAGGGGTGGGATGGGTGTGGTGAGAGGGAGGGGATGTATGTATAGTTACAGCTGATTCACGTCGTTGTACAGCAGAAAATAATACAACATGGTAAACCAATTATGCTCCTACTAAAAAATAAAAACAGCTATTGCACTATTACAGGAAACTAGGCTGGTAGCTGTGGATGTGTGGGAATTGTTCACTCTTAATTTATTTACAGAGTCAATCAGATTTGCTACTGCACTGGATGCAGGGAGTGAGGAAGAAAAAAGTGATGGCGGCAGTGGAAATTTAGAGAGGGTGACAGGTTGGAGAAACACAGAGAAGCAAAGAGGGTCGGGAACCACTGGGACTGAGAGGCAGCTGCCTGGATCTGATCCCTGGAATCCTGACTTGGCCAGTTATGAGCAGTGAATGACAGGCAAGCCACTCAATCCCTGGGAGCCTCAACTGCTTCCTAGAAAGGAGCTTCCCAGGTGGCACTAGTGGTAAGAACCCACCTGCCAATGCAGTAGACATGAGACGCGGGCTCAATCCCTGGGCTGAAAAGATCCCCTGGAGGAAGGCATGGCAACCTCCTCCAGTATTCTTGCCTGGGAAATCCCATGGACACAGGAGCCTGGCGAGCTACAGTCCATGGGGTTGCAAAGAGTTGGACACAGCATTTCTGGACTGTAGTGAAGTCGCAGAGAATACATACAAACTGTGGATCACTGTGCCTTTCCGACTATAGAGTCTCAACTAGATGATGCTACTGATTATAGCTTAGGGGAAAAAGCGATGAGACATGAGACTCAGACCTTTGGTTTGGGCTATTTGGAGATGGAGTTCTCAGAGAGAGTTGGGCAGTTGAAGGAAACATGTTCAGAGAGAGGAAACATGCTGTATAGGCAATTCACAGTATTTGCCTAGAGTCCAAAAGAGAGATCGAGGCAGGAGAAAAAAGAATTTCGAAGTCATGTACCATATGTGTAGTTGTAAAGACATTTAAATTTCAATAGGTATCGCATGAGGGGGAGCTGCACTGCATGGAATGACTGGGCCTAAGGGGTTAGGGTAGTTTGATGAGTGAAGTGGCATACTGAAGCACAACTGTGCTATCTCCCGAACTGAGATAGATGCGTGTCAGTTTCTTCTTTACAGTTTTACTCAGTGCCACTCAAATCCCATACACATATACATATGCATGTGTATAGACATACACACATGTATGTGGCAGAAATATGCATATATAGACATATACATGGCAGTGGGACCAGAAGCAGAAAAGGACATTCTAGGCTTAAGGAATAGTGTATGCAAGCTACCTGGAACAAGAGACAGAGATGTGAAACAATACTGCTGCTCAGGAAACTGTAAGAATCACTGCAAAGAAACTGCAGAGTACTGACAGATAAGGGATTATTAAGATACAAAACAGTAAGAATTGACAAAGACCATAGTAATTTTTCAGTCAAGTAGGAAGGTGGATTTTACCTTACAGGTTGTGAGAAGTCATCACAGAGAAGCATGATTGAGTTCATATTGAGGAAGTCATACTGTGATATTAATACCAAACCCAAAGAAACACAAGGGATTGGTTGTAAGTGTGTGTTAGCTGCTCAGTCGTGTCTGATTCCTGGCTCATCAGGCTCCTCTGTCCGTGGAATTCTTCAGGCAAGCATACTGGAGTGGGTAGCCATTCCCGTCTCCAGGGGACCTTCCTGACCCAGGGACTGAGCCCTGGTCCCTTGCATTGCAGACAGATTCTTTACCATCTGAGCCACCAGGAAAGCCCATTGATTATAACAGAACACTATGAACTGCATGCCAACAAACTAGATAACCTAGTCAGCATGGACAAATTCCTAGAAATACACAAATACTAAAACTGACTCAACAAGAAATAGAAAATTCAGGATGCCTGTAACAAGTAAAAAGACCAAATCAAAAATCCTCTCAACAAAGAAAAGTCTAGAATCCAGGAGTTTCACTGATGTATTCTACCAAGCATTTAAAGAAGAATTAACACCAATTCTCTCACACTCTTCCAAAACACAGAAGAGGAGGGAACACTTGCTACTCACTCTGTGAGGTCAGCATGACCTTGATATCACTGCCAAAGATATTACAATGAAAGAAAACTATGAGAATACGTGAAAAAATCTTCAAATAAACAATCAGAAAACAAGATGAAACCAAAAAAATCCCCTAACAAGCTGAATCCAAAATCATAGTAAGAGGGTTATAAGCCATGACAGGGGGCTTCCCAGGCAGCTCAGTGGTAAAGAATCTGCCTGCCAATGCAGGAGACATGGGTTCAATCCCTGGGTGGGGAAGATCCCCTGGAGGAGGGCATGGCAACCCACTGCAGTATTCTGGTGTGGAAAATTCCATGGACAGAGGAGCCTAGTGGGCTACAATCCAAGGGGTCACAAAGAGTCAGACATGACTGAACACACACACACACAAAGCTACGACAAAGCAGTGTTTATCTCAGGACTGTAATGGTAGTTCAACATAAAAAAAAAAAAAAAAAAAAAAATCAAACAATGTAATATACCACATTAACAGGACAAAACGAAAAGAAAATGATGTCAAGTGATTCAGAAAAGCATTTGACAAGATTCAAAATCCTGTTTTGATAAAAAATATCCAGGAAACTAGAAGATAACTTCTTCAACATAATAAAGGAACTTATTTTTTAAATGCATAATTAACATCATATTCAATAGTAAAATACTGAAAAAATGCAACAAACAATGGACCTCTACCGCACACCATACACAAAAAGTTAACTCGATATGGATTTACATTATCTAAACCTTAGAGGTAAAATTGGAAAACTCTTAGAAAAAAACATAAAGGTAAATCTTTCTTTATGACCTTGAGTTTGACAGTATATTCTCAAATAGGACCAAAAATGCATAGTCACAAACAGAAAAAATGGATAAATTAAACATCAAAACTGAAAAGTTTTACATATCAAAGAACATAAAGAATATGAAAAGAGGACATATATTTAATAAAATGAAAGAAAATATTTATAATCATATCTGATAAGGGTCTAGTATCTAGTATCTCACACTCAGCAACAAAGAGACAAGCAACATAATTTTAAAATGGGCAAAGGACTTGAACAGACATTTTTCCAAAGAACATAAAAAACCAAGTACACACATTAGCTGAAAGGATATTCAACATCATTAATCTGTTGGGAAATGTAAATCACAATGATACACCAGTTCACATCTACTAAAATGAATATAATTTTATAAAAGAGAAAATATTAAGTGTTGACAAGAATGATGAGAAACTGGAATCCTCATGTATTCCTGGTGGGAATATAAAATGGTGCAGCTACTATGAAAAGCAGTATGGCATTTCCTCAAAAACTCAAACCCAGAATCACCATAAGGACACAGCAATTCCATTTCTAGGTACATAACAAAAATAACTGAAAACAGGTACTTAGAACATGTATAAACACCTTTGTTTCTGCAGTATGCACAATAGCCAGAAAGTAAAAACAACCCAAACATTCATCAACTGACACAGATAAACAAATTGTGACATATACATAAATGGAATATGATTCAGCCATAAAAGGTAATGTACTAAATAAGTTACAATGTAGATTATCCTTGAGAACATTATGCTAAGTGAGATAAGTCAGTCATAAAAGGTCACATATTATATGATTCACTTATAGTAAAAATACAGAATATAGGTAGATATATAGAGAAGAGCAGACTGGCGCTTGCCAGGGTCTGGGGAGAGTGAGGGTCTGGGGAGAGTATGGAACTTTATTTGGAGATGGTAAAATGTTTTCGAACAAAGGGGATGGCTGCACATTACTGTCGCTGTACTAAGTGCCACTAAATGGTGCACTTTAAAATAGTTAATTTTATGTGAATTTCATTTTGATTTTTTAAAAAATCATCTTGGTAGGGGTGGAGAACACATACATTGAAGGTTGGCTATAATAAGAAATAGTGAGGTGAGGGTCTAGGCTACGCACTGCTATTGGGAACCAAAACAGAGGAGGTAACGGATTTGAGAACTATTAATACTTAGGAAGGAGCTGGCTGGCAGTGGGGTGAGAAAGGATGACTTCTATCTGGAATAAGTAGGTTAAGAGGACAAGACTGAACAGCCAGCCAGTTCCCTGAGCAGGCTGAATTTCAGGGAAGTTTTGGAGGCATTAAACTTCCATCTTTCCTCAGTAAACCAGTCCAGACTGCAGATAAGGCTCAGAGAGATGAACATCTGATAGCAGTAAATGGGATAGAAGTAGATGGAAAACATCATGCTTGTAAGATAATTTTTTTTTTTTTAATAACACCATGGTCCAGTAAGTAGTAGACTAAGGAAGTAGTCTACAAAGATATTCAGCATAAAGAAAAGTCAGGTAGTGTGATGGCAGAAAGATGTCATTATACAGTTAATATTTCATTTCTCGTATCACTTGTGTAGTTGTGTAACTAAATGATCCAAATAAGTTTTGTTTTTATGAAAATGATTCCAGTGAAAGCACCAATGGATTGAATACTCAATCCATTAAGTTGTTAAACTGACTGTGCCCCCTGTTCCGGATAGAGCTCTCCATGTGTGCATTTCGTTTTCTACCAATAGTTCTCTCCTTAACAGAAGTTCACTGTTGATAAATGTATGTTTTGTGAGTAGTCCCCTGGAAGTACACTGCTGCCTTAACCTTACCACCAGAGTTTCATGGAAAGACAAGGAAAGCAGTGTATATGTCTGTGATTTCCATTCATACAGACTGCTTACCCCGCTCTTTACTCTGCAGAGTATGCCAAGGGGACCAGTCCTCCAGTCTCCCTTGACACTGAAAGATAACTGTGAGCTGGGCAACATCACATATCACAGCTTCAAAGTTTCTTTTTACACTAAACTACAACAATACTTTGTTCTCGCTATTTTTTTGTATTAGAAATAAGTGTTTTCCCTAACACCAGTGTCAACTTTCTGTCAACGGTCAATCTTACAGAAGAAAATGGGGACACTGTTCATCGATAAACCATTTTTCTCTAAATTAATCAATGATCCCATTCATTTTACTGACAAGGGGAGTATTTCTGTCCTTTCATTAATAATGTGAACAACTATGTTGATAATTTCATTTCACTTCAAATGTCATAAGCAGAAAATCTAAGCAATCAGCAGTGGCACTTTTTAAAGCAGTTTATACTTGTTTTAGAAATTCATTGTTTGGCTTTAACAAAATAAATAAAAATGTCTATAACCAGTTAAATCTCTGGTTAACTATAATTAATGTATCAAAAGACTTGGCCAGACACATGAAACCTGTCTTAGTCATCATGCATTTATACCTTGGAATAACAACTCAATTGCATTAAAACAAGGTACAAGTATGTCTTAAAGAAAATCAAAGTTCATGCGCTGCCAGAAAACTAGGGTAAAAAACCATGCTACAACGTGGTTACACAGATTATGCAATCAAAAGGAATAAGGAGAACAAGACATTAATAGACTAGCACTGTAAAGTGTGTACACACACACACACTCACACGTGCACAAAAGGATGCATGGATACATCCCCACGTATGCATCTCCTGTCTCTGGAGGTTACTAACAGGAGGACGACAGGAAGCAGGGAAGCACACTCACGTCGCACTGGAAAGGCTTCTCTCCGGTATGCGTCCTCGTGTGCTCGTCCAGGCCGCGCTTCTGGCTGAAGGCCTTGCCGCACTCTGAGCACTTGTATGGCTTCTCCTGCAGTCAGGGAAGAGGCCAGGAATGCGAGTGAGTGCAGGGTCATCCTCAGGAAGGGGTACATCAGAGCGCATTTTAGTTAGTTCTGCAGAGTGCAGTAGCACACTCACAGGTGCCATGAATTCTTATAAACTTGCAGGGGAAAACAGGAGTACACAAAACCTGTTGGGCAGCCTTCAGACTACCACGGGGTTCACAGCTCCAGCATCAGAGTCACTACCTTTCTTTCCATTCAGTCCTGACTGTCCAAAGGGAGATTCTGCAGGATTGCTGTGACCTAACCACTTGCTAGACTGAACTCTGAGGTTTTCTTTTCATCTTGGAGATCCTGCTAAAAGGGCATCATCAAACAAAACAGTTTGGGACCCCTGGCTTACATGCTGCAAACTGTTCACTGTCTCAAACGGATTCCTGGAAATGAAAGCCCAGAGCAAAGTTTAACAAGTTTTGAGGGTAAGTTTAAGACCTTAGAACTAGACTGTGACTTTAAGTATTTTTATATTGTCCGATATTTTATCCTTTAGGAAGGATGTTCTTTTAAAAAATGTAAATTACTTTAACTGTTCACTGTCTCAAACGGATTCCTGGAAATGAAAGCCCAGAGCAAAGTTTAACAAGTTTTGAGGGTAAGTTTAAGACCTTAGAACTAGACTGTGACTTTAAGTATTTTTATATTGTCCGATATTTTATCCTTTAGGAAGGATGTTCTTTTAAAAAATCTAAATTACTTTTAAAAATGAGGCATTATTTATAGCTGATCATAGACTCTTAAGGAAAACAGTATCTCCACAGAACAAGGAAAAAAAAAAATCCAAATTCCTTAGCCATCTTTGATACCAGAAACTTAAGTCATCATCTTTTAAGCTTGAAATAAATTGCAAAATAAATTAATTCACTTTGTTTCATTAAACAGCTGGCCAGTTACTAAAAAGAGCATTGATAAAAAGATTTGTTTAAAGTAAAATTGCAATAAGATTTTTTTTTCAAATATAGCTTAAAATATTGCTATAGATGCTTTTTGAATTGAGATAGTATATATATGGTTTTAAATTTCATGTTTCGATGCATATTTTCTCCTTAGTATTTAAAAGACTATTATAAAAATATTCAGACCTACAAAACAGTATGTAAATAATCACATATGTACACCCACCAGCTAGCTTAAGAAATGGAATATTTTTGTGAACACATGTACCTCCTATTTATTCATTCTTAATGAGTATAGTGGAGAAGGAAATGGAAACCCACTCCAGTACTCTTGCCTGGAAAATCCCATGGATGGAGGAGCCTGGTAGGCTACAGTCCATGGGGTCGGGAAGAGTTGGACACGATTGAGTGACTTCACTTTCACTTTTCACTTTCATGCATTGGAGAAGGAAATGGCAACCCACTCCAGTGTTCTTGCCTGGAGAATCCCAGGGACAGAGGAGCCTGGTGGGCTGCCGTCTATGAGGTCGCACAGAGTCGGACACGACTGAAGCGACTTAGCAGCAATGAGTATAGTATTACATTCGATAGCAAAACCACAATTTGCTTATGTACATTCTGCTGCGATGGATATTTTTTTCCCCAATTTTTCATTCTTATAAATAATGCAATTCTGAACATTCTTACAAGTGTATACTTGAACACAGATGAGCAATCATAATTTCCTACAGTATGTATATCTAGAGGTGGGACTGCACCTTCAGCATTCCCAGAAAAGGGAATGGCCGAGTAGCTCTACAAAACAAATAACTATTTTAGGGAATCCTCTGGCGGTCCGGTGGTTTAAGACTCTGTGCTCCCAGCGCGGGCACACAGGTTTGATCCCCGGTCAGGGAATTAAGATCCTACATGTGGCAACGATGAGCCTGTGCATGGCAACAAAGATTCCATGTGCCACAAGTAAGACCCGGAGCAGCCAAATAAACACATATTTTTAAAGAAAGATGCATCATTTTAAAAACAACTTTACACTTCAATATCTAGTATATTCTTAGAATTCTATTGCTGTAGTTAACAAAAATTTTGAAACTCATGTACACAATGATTATACATAAATTTAAAACTATGACACTCCTGGAAAATAGGACCTTTTATCATTTTAAAGTGACCTTCTTTATCTATATCATCCTTTTCACCTTAAAATAATTTGTTAATAATATAGCTATAAAAGCTTTTTAAAATTAGTTTTTTGAGAGTGTTGGGAGACTTGTTGAAATGTTGGTCAAAGGTACAAATTTGAAGTCAGAAGGTAAGTTTGGAGATTCAATGAACAGCAATGTGAATATAGTCAACCGTACTGTAGTATATACTGCAAAGCTGATAAAAGACTACAGCCTAAATGTTCTTACCACAGAAATGATAATTACATGATATGATGGAGGCTTTAGCTAACACTATGATGTCATTGTATTGCAATAAACAAACATATCAAATCAACATTGCACACCTTAAACTTATGTTATATGTCAACTATATCTCACTTTAAAAACAGAGGAAATAGTATTTGCCTAGTATTTCCATCTTTTTTCCTTTCAAACAGTCTATATCTTAGGTACGATGAGCATCTGTTATAAATACCATACAACTGAAAAATTTTAATCTAAACTTATGTCACTTTTTCAAGTTAGTGAGTTTCGTTTTTTATTACTTTTTGTTATTATTAAAAATTTATATTGTTAGAATATATTACCATTATAATAAAATTCAACAGGATGTTTATTTATTAATATTTATCATTACTAATAATATATTTAAATAGTTTCTAACATTTTATTATGTGCTTTGCTTTTATCTTGCTGTTTTCTAAGATTTTCTCCCTTATATCTTCTTACATGTTTTGGGTTGATCCTGTGCTATTATAGAACTTACAGACTCATCTCCACTCTTTTCATGGTTATCCTTAAAATTTTTTTTTACTATGTCAGTGAAGTGGCTCAGTCATGTCCGACTCTGTGCAACCCCATGGACTGTAGCCTATCAGGCTCCTCAGTCCATGGAATTTCCAGGCAAGAGTACTGGAGTGGGCTGCCATTTCCTTCTACATGGGATCTTCCCGACCGAGGGATCAAACCCGGGTCTCCCGCATTGCGGGCAGACTCTTTACTGTCTGAGCTACCAGGAAAGCTCTACTATGTATGTTTAGCATAATCTAAAGTTTATATGTTTTCCCATGGACTAATTAGCATGCCATGTATAGAATGCCCTTTCATGTTATGTGTTCAGTTCAGTTGCTCAGTCGTGTCTGACCCTTAGCATGGACTACAGCCTACCAGGCTCCGCCATCCATGGGATTTTCCAGGCAAGAGTACTGGAGTGGGGTGCCATTGCCTTCTCTGCTTTGTACTGAACTCTATGTATTTCTTTAGAATCACTTGATCAGTTCTCTTCAGGTATGAATAACTTAAATATCTAACAAGATCATTTGAGTTTTTAATTTCCATTATTGTATTTTTAAGTTCTAGAACTTTCCATTTAGCTCTTTTCAATTATGCTGAATTTTTAATACAATCTTGCTTTTGTTTTTCATGCTGCTCATGCCTATTTTAAAATATCATAGGCCTTTATACAATTTTTTAAAATCAGATAAACCCTTATCTTATGTGCTTTTGAAGTTCAGTTCTGCTTCTTGTGGTTTCTCCTGTCTCCTGCTCATGGCTCTTGTTTCCTTGGGTGTTTCTGGAATTTGAAATCATGAGCTCATGTTTGGTGGCCCTTATCTTAAAATCCTGTGACCCCTCAGATTGAGGGTAAGTCCCTCCAGACAGCATTTGTGTTTGCTTCTGCCAGGGACCATAGGATGCTATCAATCAAAGATCATTTTAAGTTTATTTCTTGTCTAAGGGTTTCTGGCCAGGCAAGCATTTTAAGTCTGAACTCCAAACACAATTGAGGGAAGGGCTGTGGTTACAAACTCTAAGGAGACCTCTTTCTCTAGACAGCAATTAGCTCAAAACAACTGAATGTCCCAAGCATCTCTGTTTGTCAAAGGGAGATTATTTCCAGTCTCTGATTTCATTTTGAGCATAGCCTCTCTGGTATCCGAGAACTATGGTGGAATATGGCTCCATCCTACCATCTAACCTGAACCCAAAGCTTGTCTCCGTTTCCATCACCATGAAAAATCAAGTCTTGCGTTTACTGAAACTGCAGATACCCTGCAAGATACTGCATCCTCAGCCTGACCTCAGCACTCTGGACTCGGGTTCCAGCTTTGTCTGTTGGGTCCTGGAGATCACACAGTTTTACAGATTCAGATATTTGCTGTTTGCTTTATTTTATCTGGCATTGATAGGTGTTCTGTATAGAGCATCTTTTCCAGGATATGAAGTCTACCATATTGCCAGAAATCTAAGTAACTGTACATCTAATTTTCAGGATATGAAAAATATATTTTAATTAGCTGTACACAATCAACAGAAAGAAGTAACTGTGTTTTCTTGGCAATCTAAGGAATATGCTTACGGCTTTCCCCCTCTAGTCTGAATAAGAGCAATCTCTTTTCAAAAGTTGCATTATTCTTAGCATCTATTATCTCTTCAACTGTTGCCCAGTTTAAAGAAAAATTGTTAAAGGAAATATGTAGTTTTAAGTGTTTAGGTCAGAAATTTTCCTCCTCTGGAAAAAAAACACAACAACAACACGTTTATACCACAGGAAGAGCCAGGATATTACAGGTCACTTATCTTAAATTTAAGAACATCAAATAAAACCACAATTTGCTTATGTACATTCTGCTGCGATGGATATTTTTTTCCCCAATTTTTCATTCTTATAAATAATGCAATTCTGAACATTCTTACAAGTGTATACTTGAACACAGATGAGCAATCATAATTTCCTACAGTATGTATATCTAGAGGTGGGACTGCACCTTCAGCATTCCCAGAAAAGGGAATGGCCGAGTAGCTCTACAAAACAAATAACTATTTTAGGGAATCCTCTGGCGGTCCGGTGGTTTAAGACTCTGTGCTCCCAGCGCGGGCACACAGGTTTGATCCCCGGTCAGGGAATTAAGATCCTACATGTGGCAACGATGAGCCTGTGCATGGCAACAAAGATTCCATGTGCCACAAGTAAGACCCGGAGCAGCCAAATAAACACATATTTTTAAAGAAAGATGCATCATTTTAAAAACAACTTTACACTTCAATATCTAGTATATTCTTAGAATTCTATTGCTGTAGTTAACAAAAATTTTGAAACTCATGTACACAATGATTATACATAAATTTAAAACTATGACACTCCTGGAAAATAGGACCTTTTATCATTTTAAAGTGACCTTCTTTATCTATATCATCCTTTTCACCTTAAAATAATTTGTTAATAATATAGCTATAAAAGCTTTTTAAAATTAGTTTTTTGAGAGTGTTGGGAGACTTGTTGAAATGTTGGTCAAAGGTACAAATTTGAAGTCAGAAGGTAAGTTTGGAGATTCAATGAACAGCAATGTGAATATAGTCAACCGTACTGTAGTATATACTGCAAAGCTGATAAAAGACTACAGCCTAAATGTTCTTACCACAGAAATGATAATTACATGATATGATGGAGGCTTTAGCTAACACTATGATGTCATTGTATTGCAATAAACAAACATATCAAATCAACATTGCACACCTTAAACTTATGTTATATGTCAACTATATCTCACTTTAAAAACAGAGGAAATAGTATTTGCCTAGTATTTCCATCTTTTTTCCTTTCAAACAGTCTATATCTTAGGTACGATGAGCATCTGTTATAAATACCATACAACTGAAAAATTTTAATCTAAACTTATGTCACTTTTTCAAGTTAGTGAGTTTCGTTTTTTATTACTTTTTGTTATTATTAAAAATTTATATTGTTAGAATATATTACCATTATAATAAAATTCAACAGGATGTTTATTTATTAATATTTATCATTACTAATAATATATTTAAATAGTTTCTAACATTTTATTATGTGCTTTGCTTTTATCTTGCTGTTTTCTAAGATTTTCTCCCTTATATCTTCTTACATGTTTTGGGTTGATCCTGTGCTATTATAGAACTTACAGACTCATCTCCACTCTTTTCATGGTTATCCTTAAAATTTTTTTTTACTATGTCAGTGAAGTGGCTCAGTCATGTCCGACTCTGTGCAACCCCATGGACTGTAGCCTATCAGGCTCCTCAGTCCATGGAATTTCCAGGCAAGAGTACTGGAGTGGGCTGCCATTTCCTTCTACATGGGATCTTCCCGACCGAGGGATCAAACCCGGGTCTCCCGCATTGCGGGCAGACTCTTTACTGTCTGAGCTACCAGGGAAGCTCTACTATGTATGTTTAGCATAATCTAAAGTTTATATGTTTTCCCATGTACTAATTAGCATGCCATGTATAGAATGCCCTTTCATGTTATGTGTTCAGTTCAGTTGCTCAGTCGTGTCCGACCCTTAGCATGGACTACAGCCTACCAGGCTCCGCCATCCATGGGATTTTCCAGGCAAGAGTACTGGAGTGGGGTGCCATTGCCTTCTCTGCTTTGTACTGAACTCTATGTATTTCTTTAGAATCACTTGATCAGTTCTCTTCAGGTATGAATAACTTAAATATCTAACAAGATCATTTGAGTTTTTAATTTCCATTATTGTATTTTTAAGTTCTAGAACTTTCCATTTAGCTCTTTTCAATTATGCTGAATTTTTAATACAATCTTGCTTTTGTTTTTCATGCTGCTCATGCCTATTTTAAAATATCATAGGCCTTTATACAATTTTTTAAAATCAGATAAACCCTTATCTTATGTGCTTTTGAAGTTCAGTTCTGCTTCTTGTGGTTTCTCCTGTCTCCTGCTCATGGCTCTTGTTTCCTTGGGTGTTTCTGGAATTTGAAATCATGAGCTCATGTTTGGTGGCCCTTATCTTAAAATCCTGTGACCCCTCAGATTGAGGGTAAGTCCCTCCAGACAGCATTTGTGTTTGCTTCTGCCAGGCACCATAGGATGCTATCACTCAAAGATCATTTTAAGTTTATTTCTTGTCTAAGGGTTTCTGGCCAGGCAAGCATTTTAAGTCTGAACTCCAAACACAATTGAGGGAAGGGCTGTGGTTACAAACTCTAAGGAGACCTCTTTCTCTAGACAGCAATTAGCTCAAAACAACTGAATGTCCCAAGCATCTCTGTTTGTCAAAGGGAGATTATTTCCAGTCTCTGATTTCATTTTGAGCATAGCCTCTCTGGTATCCGAGAACTATGGTGGAATATGGCTCCATCCTACCATCTAACCTGAACCCAAAGCTTGTCTCTGTTTCCATCACCATGAAAAATCAAGTCTTGCGTTTACTGAAACTGCAGATACCCTGCAAGATACTGCATCCTCAGCCTGACCTCAGCACTCTGGACTCGGGTTCCAGCTTTGTCTGTTGGGTCCTGGAGATCACACAGTTTTACAGATTCAGATATTTGCTGTTTGCTTTATTTTATCTGGCATTGATAGGTGTTCTGTATAGAGCATCTTTTCCAGGATATGAAGTCTACCATATTGCCAGAAATCTAAGTAACTGTACATCTAATTTTCAGGATATGAAAAATATATTTTAATTAGCTGTACACAATCAACAGAAAGAAGTAACTGTGTTTTCTTGGCAATCTAAGGAATATGCTTACGGCTTTCCCCCTCTAGTCTGAATAAGAGCAATCTCTTTTCAAAAGTTGCATTATTCTTAGCATCTATTATCTCTTCAACTGTTGCCCAGTTTAAAGAAAAATTTTTAAAGGAAATATGTAGTTTTAAGTGTTTAGGTCAGAAATTTTCCTCCTCTGGAAAACAACAACAACAACAACACGTTTATACCACAGGAAGAGCCAGGATATTACAGGTCACTTATCTTAAATTTAAGAACATCAAATGAACTCAAATAGAAGGAAATAAACGCATTTTATTTCTCAAAAAAGAAACCCTCATCTCCATTCCTTCCTAATTTCTTCCATTCCTCCCAATCAGCTAAGGTAAAGAAATACCGCCCTTCATATGGTAAACACAGAGGAGCAGAGAAAGTAAGCTGAGTAGTCCAGGGTGTATTATTACAAAGGCTCTAATATTGCTTTTCCTTTCTCTGAAAATTGTGACAATGATCTTTGCTGCTCTAGAATGTTCCTGCATACACTTAACCCTAACCTAATGGTCCAGACGAATCCAGGCTTGTGTGCATGGGTGCACAAGAACTTCAATTCTAATCCTCACTGCCTATCCCTGCCATAAGGTGCACTGGAGATGATGGCTGGATAATCAGTGGTGACAAGACGGGACCATGTGACAGAGAAAGCTTAGGAAGCCATAACAGGCTTCTGACTTCTTACTATCAGGTTAGGCAGCAGAGTATCTATTAATAAATGCCGCCTTCTTGAGGGCACACCGGAAATCCATCTGCAGGCTCGTGTGGCTGGGGGCAGGCATGTCTGGCTGCCGCCGGACCTCTGAAAGCCCCACCGCTCCTCTGCCACAGAGAACACACACAGTACCATCATTTCAACATCAGTCACATCCCAACTGCATTACTTCTCTTCTTCTATCTTTCTCTCCATTATGAAACATTTAAATTGGGAACAAAATCTAATCCAAAGATGTAGTAAGGAAATTGTTTACAACACTGTTTCAGAGTGGAGTGGAATGCATAGTATAAATCACACGTTTTAACTCATTAGCTAGATTTAACTAGAGAAAAAATGATTAGGTTCTTGATTAATTCTATTTCTGAATGATTAAACAGATTACCTGACAAATAGCTTGTCCTTTGTCATTGTAAATGGGGAGTCATTACTAAATGGAGGCAATGTGTTTGTCAGTTAAACAGCATCATCTATCAAAGGCAGAATTCATCAGCAGTCTAATTAGCCAGGCTTTAATCAAATAACATTTGGCAGAATTCATTCAGAAGGTAGGATTTATAAAGCTCTATACCCTACACCTTGTGATGCAGCTCATATTTTTGAGCAAAGACCTATGTCTTAAAAGAAGAGAAACTTCAAATGTTACATTTTTGCCAAAACAAACTGAATTAAAAAAATTCAACATCATGAGAGGGCTCTGAAGAAAAAAAAAAGTCACACTGTTTGTAAATTTTGCAGGGATCTGAGTGCTGAAGTTCTTTGAAACAGAAATTTACTGGAGGCTTCCTCGTAGTTAAGAACTGCTTGCCAGGAGGTAAAGAAGCATGCCCCACTATCACACAGACTACCAAAGACAAGGATGGATCATGGATAGATTATATACATCTGCAGACGCATCACCCAAAGGTTCCCTAGGACTGTTTTCATGCTAGGCCACATCAAATAGAAACATGACATGTCATAAATGAGCATTTTCCCTTATTGCCAGAGGTCAATGTAAACAATGTCAGAAAATCATGCATTGTTGATTAGTAACTTTTTCATGGCACTGGTAGCCTGACTCCAATACAATTAAAAAGGAAACCTAGTAAGCAATTAAAAGAACCCAGGACAACTAGTGAAATATAGTGAGGACTGTCAGAGTCTGTGGTGTTCTGAACATACAGTTTGCTTATGAGTGGGTCCAAGCTGTGAAACACTCAATTGTCATATCTTATATGAATGTACTTGATGGACAAAAGTTTTCTCTATTTGTCTTGCTCAAAGCTGCAATGAGACCAAGAGTGTCTATGCTGTTAATGAAATAATTTCCATGTGAGCAACTTGCCTATCAAGGTCAATTTAAAAGAAACTCATGAGGAGGAATCAGATATAGAAACAAATGTCTCTGACTCACTCTCATACATACACACACACATGTGTAAAAATTAAATTATCTTTTGTTACAAATTTCATTTGATTACTTTTTGTAGATTAAGGTAACTTACAGCTAGCTATTCCCTGGTAGCTTAGCTGGTTAAGAATCCACTTGCAATGCAGGAAACCTCAGTTCGATTCCTGGGTCAGGAAGATCCACTGGAGAAGGGATAGGCTACCACTCCAGTACTCTTGGGCTTCCCTTGTGGTTCAGCTGGTAAAGAATCCGCCTGCAGTGCGGGAGACTTGGATTCGATCCCTGGGTTGGGAAGATCCCCTGGAAGAAGGCACGACAACCCACTCCAGTATTCTTGCCTGGAGAATCCCCACAGACAGAGGAGCCTGGCAGGCTACAGTCCACAGGATTACAAAAAGTCAGACCTGACTGAGCGACTAAGCACAGCAAACACATAGCTGTTAATATTTACCCTGTTAGAGTTCAGGAAAAAAGGCTTTTACCAGATAATCATCTCCTGTATCTAAGCTTAAAAAGAAATCCAAAACCCCTCATGAAGCAGAGGTTCATGAATTTCTTATATATGAATTATGAAATTCTGAAATGAATGAATTTCATTTTGGTAAGTTATAAATTTTTTAGATATGAAATATCTAAATAAAAATTCTCTTAAGTTTTGATTCTCCACTCTCTCAGCTGCTATAGCAGTGGATCCCATTCATGGATCACAACCTTGTCGTGGCAAAGGAGCTTGCGTAATCAAATGAAGCTGTGAGCCATATTGTCAGGGTCATCAAGATGGACAGGTCAGAGTGAAAAGTGGTCTGACAAAACGTGGTCTACTGAAGGAGGAATGGCAAATCACTCCAGTATTCTTGCCATGAGAACCCCATTAATAGTATGAAAAGGCAAAAAAAAATGTGACCCCAGAAGATGAGACTCCCAGATGGGAAGTAACCAACATGCTACTGGGGAAGAATGGAGGGCACTTTCTGACAGGTGCAGTTAAGAACGAAGCAGCTGGGCCAAAGCAGAAACGATGCTCAGTAAAGATGTACCTGCAGGTGAAAGCAAAGTCAAATGGTGTAAAGAACCACACTACACAGAGCCTTGGAATGTTAGGGTCCATGAACCAGGGTAAACTGGATGTGGTCAAGCAGGAGGTGGCAAGAGTGAACATCAACATCTTAGGAATCAGTGAACTAAAATTGTCTGGAATAGGCAAATGTAATTCAGAAGACCATTATATCTGCTATTGTGGGTTAAGA
Source organism: Cephalophus harveyi (assembly GCA_006410635.1). NCBI lineage: Eukaryota > Metazoa > Chordata > Mammalia > Artiodactyla > Bovidae > Cephalophus > Cephalophus harveyi. The sequence continues at coordinate 115,814 of SJYT01063702.1, forward strand.
ATCCCTTAGAAGAAATGGGAGAAGTCCTCATGTTCAACAAAAGACCCCAAAATGCAGTACTTGGGTACAATCTCAAAAACAACAGAATGATCTCAGTTCATTTCCAAGGTAAACCATTCAAAGTCACTGTAATCCAAGTCTATGTCCCAGAAGCTCAAGTTGAATGGTTCTGTGAACACCTACAAGACCTTCCAGAACTAAGACCAAAATAAGATGTCCTTTTCATCACAGGCGATCGGAATGCAAAAGTAGGAAGTCAAGAGATACCTGGATACAGTAATAGGCAAGTTTGGTTTTAGAGTACAAAATGAAGCAGGGCAAAGGCTGCCAGTTTTGTCAAAAGAACGCACTGGTCATAGTAAATCTCCTCTCTTCCAACAACACAAGAGACGACTACACATGAACATCACCAGGTGGTCAATATCAAAATCAAATTCATTATATTCTTTACAGTCAAAGGTGGAAAAGCTCTATACAGTCAGCAAAAACAAGACTAGGAGTTGACTGTGGCTCAGACCATCAGCTCCTTATTGCTTAAATTGAAGAAAGTAGGGAAAACCAGTAGGCCATTCAGGTATAAACTAAATCAATTTTTTTGATTATACAGTGCAGTGACAAATACATTTAAGGGATCAGATCTGGTAGACAGAGTACCTGAAGAACTACGGATGGAGGTTCATAACACTGTACAGAAGGTAGTGACAAAAACCATCCCAAAGACAAAGAAATACAAGAAGGCAAATTGGTTTTCTGAGGAGACTTATAAATAGCTGAGAAAAGAATAGAAGCAAAATGCAAGGGAGAAAGGGAATATACCAAACTGAATGCAAAGTTCCAGAGAATATCAAGAAGAGGCAAGAAGGCCTTCTTAAGTGATCAGTGAAAAGAAATAGAGGAAAACAATAGAATGGGAAAGACCAGAGATCTCTTCAATAAAATTAAAGATATCAAGGGAACATTTCATGCAAGGATGGGCACAATGAAGGACAGAAATAGTAAGGACCTAACAGAAGTAGAAGAGATTAAGAAGAGGTGGGAAGAATACACAGAAAAACTATACAAAAAAGGTCTTAATAACTGAGATAACCACCATAGTGTGATCACTCACCTAAAGTCAGATATCCTGGAATATGACATCAAGTGGGCCTTAGGCATCATTACCATGAACAAAGCTAGTGGAGGTGATGGAATTCCAGCTGAACTACTGAAAATCCTAAAAATGATGCTGTTAAAGTGCTGCATTCAATATGTCAGCAAATTTGGAAAATTCAGCAGTGGCCATAGGACTGGAAAAGGTCAGTTTTCATTCCAATCACAAAGAAGGGCAGTGCCAAAAAATATTCAAACTATGGTACAAATGCACCTTACTTCACATGATAGCAAGGTCGTGCTCAAAATCCTTCAAGTTAGGTTTCAGCAATATGTGAACCAAGTACTTTTAGTAGTACCAGTTGGGCTTAGAAAAGGCAGAGGAACCAGAGATCAAATTACCAATAGTCTCTGGATCATAGAGAGAGCAAGAGTATTCCAGAAAAAAAAACATCTATTTCTGCTTCACTGACAAACTGTGGCAAATTCTTAAAGAAATGGGAATATCAAACCACCTCACCTATCTCCTGAGAAATCTGTATGCAGGTAACAACAGTTAGAACTGGACGTGAAACAACAGACTGGTTCAAAATTGGGAAAAGAGTATGTCAAGGCTATTTATTGTCACCCATACTTAACTTACATGCAGAGTGAAAGTGAAGTCACTCAGTTGTGTCCAACTCTTTGCAACCTCATGGACTGCAGCCTACCAGGCTCCTTCATCCATGGGATTTTCTAGCCAAGAGTAGTGGAGTGGGTTGCCATTTCCTTCTCCAAGGGATCTTCCCAACCCAAGGATTGAACCCAGGTCTCCCACATTGCAGGCAGATGCTTTACCGTCTGAGCCAACAGGGAAGCCCATATGCAGAGTACATCATGCCAAATGCCACGCTGGAAGCATCACAAGCTGCAATCAAGATTGCCGGGAGAAATATCAACAACCTCAGATATGCAGATGATACCACTCTAATGGCATAAAGTGGAGAAGAATTAAAGGGCCTCTTGATCAGGGTAAAAGAGGAGAGTGAAAAAGCTAGCTTAAAACTCGACATTCTAAAAACAGAGATCATGGCATTTGGTCCCATCACTACATAGCAAATAGTAAGGGTAAAAAGTGGAAGCAGATTTTATTTTCTCGCCTTTAAATTAAAAGCCGCTTGCTCCTTGGAAGGAAAGCTATGACAAACCTAGGAAGAGACCTAAAAAGCAGAAATACTGCTTTGCTCACAAAGGTCCATGTAGTCAAAGCTATGGTTTTTCCAGTAGTCATGTGTGGATGTCCAAGTTGGACCATAAAGAAGGCTAAGCACTGAAGAACTGATGCTTTTGCATTATGGTGCTGGAGAAGACTCTTGAGAGTCCCCTGGAAAGCAAGGAGATCAAGCCAGTCAATCCTAAAGGAAAGCAACCCTGTACTTTGGTCACCTGATGTGAAGAGCCTACTCACTGGAAGAGACCCTGATGCTGGAAAGACTGAGGTAGAAGAGAAGGGGACGACAGAGAATGAGATGGTTGGATGGCATCACTGATTCAATGGACATGAGTTTGAGCAAGCTCTAGGTGACAGTGAAGGACAGGGAAGCCTGGTGTACTGCTGTCTATGGGGTTGCAATGAGTTGGACACAAGTGAGTGACTGAACAGCAACAGCAACATAGCAGTGATTGACTTCCTCCTGTTGAAAAAACTATAAACTTGGCAGAGATAAAATGGGAAACTTGTAAATAAAAGGGCTACATTATATTTTTAAAGGATTTCAGGCAATGTCATATAACCCTCAAACTTTTCCATTTGCAAAATGTCTCACTAATTTCCAGAGTGGATATGGTGCCTCCAGATGATTTACAGACAATTTTAGCCTCTTTCCAGCTTGCACCTTGACAAGACATGCATGTATGCATGCATGCTCAGTCGTGTTCGCCTGTTTCCTACCCCACGAACTGTAGCCTGCCTGGCTCCTCTGTCCATGGAATTCTCCAGGCAAGAATACTGGAGTGGGTTGCCATTTCCTTATCTAGGGATCTTCCCAGCCCGAGGATCACACTCATGTCTCGTGCATCTCCTGCAATGGCAAGCAGATTCTTTACCAACTGCACCACCTTGACAAAGACCCATTTGCCAAACCTTCCTTAGACAAGGCATAAGGTTCCACTGGCTCTAGAGCAGGGTTTCTCAGCCACAGCACTACTGATATCTAGGGCAGGTAATCTTTTGTATAGTGATGGAGTGAAGGGTTGTCCTATGCATCCAGTAGATATAAATAGTACCTACACCCAAATTAGGACTACTCAAAATATCTGTTTTTTCACCACTAAGAATGATGTTTGCTGTTACTTTGTCACATATGGCCTTTATTATGTTGAGGTAGATTATTTTATGCACACTTTCTGGAGAGTTATTATAAATTGGGGTTGACTTTTGTCAAAAGCTTTTTCTGCATCTATTAAGATGATTATATGGTTTTTATTCTTCAATTTATTATGGTATATCACATTGATTGATTTGTATATACTGAAAAATCCTTGAATCCCTGGGATAAATTCCACTTGATCATGATATATATGATCCTTTTAATGAAGTTTTTAGATTCTGTTTGCTAGTATTTTGTTGAGGATTTTTGCATCTATGTTCACTAGTGATACTGGTCTTTGATTTTAAAGAAAAACTGAAAGCATTTCCTTTAAGACTATAAACAAGAGAAGGATGTCCACTCTAATCGCTACTATTCAACACACTTTTGGCAGTCCCAGCCATGACAATTTGAGAAGAAAAACAACTAAAAGGAACCCAAATTGGAAAAGAAGTAAAACCATCATTGTCTGCAGATGATATGATACTATGCATAGAAAATCCTAAAGATGCTACCAGAAAACTTCTAGAGGTAATCAATGAATCTGGTAAAACCATAGGATACAAAATTAATGCACAAGGATGTCCCTGGTGGTAGAGTGATTAAGGGTCCACCTTGCAATCCAGGGGATGCAGGTTCAAACCCTGGTCAGGAAACTAAGATCCCACATGATGAGGGACAAGTAAGCCCATGCACTGCAACAACTGAGCCAGGAGCCAGGATTAGAGAGTCCCCACACCCCAACAAAGGACCCTGCGTGAGGCAATGAAGGTCCCATGTGCCACAACTGAGACCCGATGCAGCCACATGAATATTTATAAAAAGAAAATTAATGTTGAACAAACTATAAACAGAAATCTGTTGCATTTAACTTTGAAAGATCAGAGAGAAATCATGGTAACAATCCCATTTGCCATTGCAACAAAAAGAATAAAATACGTAGGAATAAACCTACATAAGGAGGCAAAAGACTTGTATGCAGAAAATTATAAGATACTGGTGAAAGAAACTGAAGCTGACACAAAGAGATGGAGAGATATATACCATGTTCATGGACTGGAAGAATACTGTGAAAATGACTATACTACCCAAACCCATAGAAAGGGAAAGACTAGAGATCTCGTCAGAAAATTAGAGATACTGAGGGAACATTGAATGCAAAGATGGGCTCAATAAAGGACAGAAACGGTAGGGACCTAACAGAAGCAGAAGATATAAAGAAAAGGTGGGAAGAATACACAGAAGAACTGTACAAAAAAGATCTTCACGACCCAGATAATCACAATGGTGTGATCACTCACCTAGAGCCAGACATCCTGGAATGTGAAGTCAAGTGGGCCTTAGGAAGCATCATTACAAACAAAGCTAGTAGAGGTGATGGAATTCCAGTTGAGCTATTTCAAATCCTGAAAGATGATGCTGTGAAAGTGCTGCACTCAATATGCCAGCAAATTTGGAAGACTCAGCAGTNTACTTTTTTGGGCTTCAAAATAAAACTGGAAATAGAACTGCCTTATGACCCAGCAATTCCACTGCTGGGCATACACTGAGGAAACCAGAATTGAAAGAGACATGTGTACCCCAATGTTCACTGCAGCACTGTTTATAATAGCCAGGACATGGAACAACCTAGATGTCCATCAGCAGATGAATGGATAAGAAAGCTGTGGTACATACACACAATGGAGTAATACTCAGCCATTAAAAAGAATACATTTGAATCAGTTCTAATGAGGTGGATGAAAATGGAGCCTATTATACGGAGTGAAGTAAGTCAGAAAGAAAAACACCAGTACAGTATATTAATGCATATATATGGAATTTAGAAAGATGGTAACGATAACCCTACATGCAAGACAGCAAAAGAGACACAGATATAAAGAACTGTCTTTTGGACTCTGTGGAAGAGGGCGAGGGCGGGATAATATGGGAGAATGGCACTGAAACATTTATATTATCATATGTGAAACAGATTGCCAGTCCAGGTTCAATGCATGAGACAGGGTGCTCAGCTGGTGCACTGGGATGACCCAGGGGGACGGGATGGGGAGGGAGGTGGGAGGGGGTGTCAGGATGGGGAACACATGTACACCCATGGCTGATTCATGTCAATGTATGGCAAAAACCACTATAATATTGTAAAGTAATTAACCTCCAATTAAAATAAATTAATTTTAAAAAAATCACTGCAGATGGTGACTACAGCCATGAAATTAAAATGCTTACTCCTTGGAAGAAAAGTTATGACCAACCTAGACAGCATATTAAGAAGCAGAGACATTCTTTTGCCAACAACGGTCCATCTAGTCAAGGCTATGGTTTTTCCAGTGGTCATGTATGGATGTGAGAGTTGGACTGTGAAGAAAGCTGATAGCTGAAGAATTGATGCTTTTGAACTGTGGTGTTGGAGAAGACTCTTGAGAGTCCCTTGGACTGCAAGAAGATTCAACCAGTCCATCCTAAATGAGATCAGTCCTGGGTGTTCATTGGAAGGACTTATGTTGAAGCTGAAACTCCAGTACTTTGGCCATCTGATGTAAAGAATTGGCTCATTTGAAAGGACCCTGATGCTGGGAAAGATTGAAGGTGGAAGAAGGGAATGACAAAGGATGAGATGGTTGGATGGCATTACCGACTCAATGGACATGAGTTTGGGTGAATTCCGAGAGTTGGTGATGGACAGGGAGGCCTGGCATGCTGTAGTCCATGGGGTTGCAAATAGACACAACTGAGCGACTGAACTGACTGACCAACACAACTGACTGACCCAAAACAATCTACATATACAATGCAATTCCTATCAAGTTACCAATGGTACTTTTCACAGAGTTAAATCAAATTTTTTTTTTTACTATTTGTATGGAAACACAAGTGACCCTGAAGAGCCAAAGAAATCTTGAGAAAGAAAAATAAAGTTAGAGTAATCAGGCTCCCTGACTTCAGATTATACTACAAAGCTACAGTATTAAGACAGCATGGTACTGACAAAAAAAAAAAAAACAGAAATATAGATCAATGGAACAGGAAAGAAAGCCCAGAGATAAATCCACATGCCTATGGTCACCTAATCTATGACAAAGGAAGCAAGAATATACAATGGAGAAAAGACAGCCTCTTCAAGAAATGGTGCCTGCAAAACTGGACAGCTACACGTTAAGAAAATGAAATTAGAACACTTTCTAACATTATACGCAAAAACAAACTTAAAATAGATTAAAGACCTAAACATAAGGATGGATAGTATAAAACTCTTAGAGAAAAAAATAGAAGGGACACTCTTTGACATAAATCACAGCGAGATCTTTTTGATGTATGTATCTCACTTCCTAGAGTTAAGAAAATAAAAACAAAAATAAATGGGACCTAGCAAAACTTCACAGAGAAGGCGATGGCACCCCACTCCAGTACTCTTGCCTGGAAAATCCCACGGATGGAGGAGCATGGTAGGCTGTAGTCCATGGGGTCGCGAAGAGTCAGACATGACTGAGCAACTTCACTTTCACTTTTCACTTTCATGCATTGGAGAAGGAAATGGCAACCCACTCCAGTATTCTTGCCTGGAGAATCCGAGGGACGGGGGAGCCTGGTGGGCTGCCGTCTATGGGGTCACAAAGAGTCAGACAAGACTGAAGTGACTTAACAGCAACAGCAGCAGCAAAACTACAAAGCTTTTAAACAGCAAAAGAAATCACAAACAAGATGAAAGACAACCCTCAGAATGGTAGAAAATATTTGCAAATGAAGCAACTAACAAGGGATCAATCTCCAAAATACACAGACAGCTCATGCAGCTCAACATCAAACAACCCCATAAAAAAATGGGTAGAAGATCTAAATAAACATTTCTCCAAAGACATACAAATGGCCAACAAACACATCAAAAGATGTTCAACATATCTAATTATTAGACAAATGCAAATCAAAACTACATTAAGTTTTTCACCCCACACCAGTCAGAATAGCTATCATCAAAAAACCTACAAACAATAAATGTTGGAAAGGGTGTGAAGAAAAAGCAATCCCCAACACTTGTGTTAGAAATGTAAACTGGAACAGTTATTATGGAGAAAAGTATGGAGGTCCTTATAAAACTACAAACTCAACTAGTATATGTAATTCTATCCCTGGGCATATATCTTGAGAAAATCACAATTCAGAAAGACACATATACCCCAATGTTCATTTACAATAGTCAGGAGATAGAAGCAACCTAAATGTCCATCAATAGAGGATTGGACAAAGAAGATGTAGTACATATATACAATGGAATATTACTCAGTCATAAAAAACAAAACTGTGCCATGTGCAGAGACACAGATGGACCTAGAGTCTATCACACAGAGTGAAGTAAGAAAGAGAAAAACAAATATGTATTAACACATATATTTGGAATCTAGGAAAATGGTACAGATGAACCTATTTTCAAAGCAGAAATACAAACACAGATGTAGAGAGCAAACATAATATTAATCAGCTATATTCCAAGATGAAACAGAAATTAAAAAAAAAAAA
>SJYT01063702.1:123907-134489 GCA_006410635.1 Cephalophus harveyi
AAAAAAAAAAAAGATCTCTGGATGTTGCCAACACCAAATTTATCTTGAGTGGCAAAATCACAGAAGCACTGTACAAGAGAGTGCTTTTGAAACTATCAACAGTCAAAGATTATATTTTCTCAATGTTGCTGATGACTGATACTTTTCTAAAACACATTTTAATTACTGAAATTATCATGCAGTTAGATGTGCAACAATGTCAAAATGCTATAAAGGTTCTAGACACTTCCTCACAATTTTCAGTTATCACAGATTAGAAACAAAGAGTTTATGGGCTGGTACTATTTTCTTCAGCCACACTTTGAATAACACTAGTGTAGAATGAAAATATATGATCATAAGATGTCCATGATTTCATTTTGTCAGCCAGGTGTTCAAATTCTAAAATATAATTATACCTAATCCTTGAAATAAACATCATTTTAATATTACTTGGAATATAAAAATTCCAAGCTTCATGGCTGCAGGCGGTGAGGAGGTTATAAACGGAGAAAGAAAAGAAAAATTTGTTTGAACCTGGACGAGGGTACATGGAGCTGCATTATCCTATTCTCTCTGCTTCTGCAGGTTTGAAATTTTCTTCATAAAAAGTTGAAAGGGTTTTTTTCTTTTGCTTTTATGTTATTTTAAAACTTAAAACATCACCATTCTGCTTGAAAGATTGTCTTTTTTTTAGAGGGACCACTTTTGACATCAGGAAGATGAACTGGGTAAAAACTGGCCCCCTTAAAAGTCAGAAACCCTGTCTCAGAGACGGCTTCTCAGAGACGACCCAGTGCTCCCCTGACTACCCTCACATCAGCCATAGACACGGTCTTGCCAGCAGCAGAGTCCGAAACCCAGCTCTGTCTTTCCAGCCCTGCACGCCCAGCTTGTTTGCTCAGATATGTGTCCAGAGCAGGAAACGTCTTGTGCTCCTATAGACCAGGGTCGTCTATGTACCTGGGTCAGCATCTGGACCTCACACGGGATTCCCCGTGCCAGACCCTCCGAGGAACAGAAAGCACCAGGAGCGCCCTGCAGCAGCTGTGACTGCGACCAGAGGTCAGCCAGGACGTGGGCTTCTCAGCGCGGCAGACACTGGGACGCCCACGCTGAAATTTCCAGACTGCTCATAGGAGCCACCTGATTCTCAGTAACAATCCGCTTTGTGACCAAAAGGTGACAACTCGGTTCTATAAAACGCCTAAGTCGTAACTGAACTGCAGGTGGAATTTTGAGGTGGGTTGGTGAGGGCGGCCCCACAGGTTATATTACACAGGACAAAAGGACAGGGCGGGCCCGCCGGACAGCAGGCCGTGTATCCCACAGTTCCTCCTAACCGCCCCATTTCTGAGCGTGCATGGGCCACCAGCTGCACACAATCAACACGCTCCCAGGTTCCCACTAATGAGCAGCCTTGCCTAGAAAACTTCTTTTACAGATGTTTATAGCTTTTATGGCTTTTTAGTCACCATCTTATTTTAATAGCTAGTGTGATCTTTCAACATGTGACAAAACATACCTGTGGCCTAGTAAACAATGCACCTAAAAACTGTAACTCTTAGGGAAGCCTGAAGAAAGCTAGCAGAATGTTTACAGCAGGTTTCTGCACAACACATCCATAACTGATCTTGCATTGTAGCTAATGGAAAACACAGTTCCTGGAAACTAGGAAAATATATTGCACAATTCAGATACAGAAAATTTAAAATGTGCACAGTAAACAGCGCATAATTTTTATACTGAAGTGTTGTATATAGACTTTAAATAGCAACAAGGAAGCACTCCATGGCTTTTTAATTCCTCCTCTCTGGAGGCCTATAGAATAATGTGTGGAAGTGACAAGGCTGGAAGAAAGGTCCTACCACTGAGAGCAGAGAGGTGACGAAGAGCTGGCCTGGCATAAAGCAAGCCAAGAACTGCCTGAACTAGCTCACAAACCATGTTTTCTTGCCACCACAGGGGTCACTCAACCTGGTCCATTTGAGACAGTCAGATAAGCCAAGGGAACTAGAATTTCCTTCACACCTCCACTCCTGTAATCTCCAGCCTAGAGGATTTCATAACTGCCTGCATATTCAAATCATGTAAGAATTTTTTCTAAAATACTGATGATGGGTCTCGCCCCAGAGAGAATGATTTAACTGGTCTTGAGTGGGACCAGGCATTGGCGCTTTTTAAAAACTCTTGAGGTTCTTCTAATGTGGAGCCAGCAGCGAAAACTTCTGATCTGGCCCTCCATCCTCTCAAGTAATAATTATCATCATAATAATTACAACAGCAGCAATAACTTCTATGTCCCCTTCTATTACTTATGCCTTACCACAAGGACACTACGGTCATGTTAACAGACAGCCTACTTTGTGGGTGGCAAAGTGCTAGCAACTTTAGAGGAGGATTTTCCCCCCATTTAATTGTTAAGCAATGCTGCAAACTTGGTATGGTTATTCTCATATGCAGAAATATTAGTTTAAAATATGACCAAGGTTTACACACTAGGACAGAGAGTACAGAACTCAAAATAAGCCCCTCTTCCTCCGGGGTCGGGGTCTGTGGTGACCCTGTGGCCCCCTCTCCCCAAACCCCCCTCCTGTGGTCAAACTCACAACAGATAACTGAGAGCTCAGCCAAGAGCGGGAACGTACATCAGGCGCAGCCTTGCCCTGGACCTGGCCTGCCCTGTAATCACCCAGGGAGCTTCAAAACCTGCGCATGCTGGTGACCCATCCCCCAGGGAGTACGACTGCACTGGGCTGGGATCTGGGGTTCAGTGTTTTCAAAGGATCCCCAGGAGGTTCTCATATGCAGACCCGTGTGGGAACTGCTGCTGCTGCTGCTAAGTCGCTTCAGTCGTGTTCGACTCTGTGCGACCCCATAGACAGCCCCACCAGGCTCCTCAGTTCATGGGATTTTCCAGGCAAGAGTACTGGAGTGGAGTGCCATCGCCTTCTCTGGTGGGAACTGCTAGGCTGAGCCAATGAATGCAACTCCATTTCCTTTGGATAGGTTTAGACTGGAGCACATGTCATGCTGGCAGTTACTGAAGAGAAAGTGAATCTGCAGGGGATTCAGAAGAAGGCCTCTTCTGTCTGCTGAGGCCTCCATGTGTGAAGGTGGTGCCCAGGAGCCAGCTGAGGACAGCAGGAGAGATGGGAGGCCCTGGGCTACGAAAGACCCTGCTGAGCCCCTGCACGAACCGATCTCAGGCTGGCCTGACCTCTGAAAGTCTTTCATGGGACTTAATAAACATCACAGTTTAAGCCCTTTTAATTTAGGCTTTTGGTTATGTAGGTATGAAATCATTCTGCCTTCAGTTAATACATTTCCCAATCATCACATCATATTCCAACATCCCTATTCCAGTGACACAGAATACGTCACGCTCACACTGAAGCATAACACTATATGACAATAAACAAGAAACCTAAGTCAGTGACTATCAAAAGTGATACCGTACAACACAGTCTGAGACCCCAGCTCTGAAAACGGAAGGGAGTCTTCTTTTGGACGGCAGTGTTTTTCTCATACACATGAAGTTCAAAAGGAGCTGAAAACGTATTTGCCGATAAAAATTCTGAGAATAACATGAGATCTGTGCACTGTAAAGAATTTTCTTTGTAATCTTTGGAAGAAAAGGAATACTGGTTAAGTGAAAGAGTATTATTTAAATTATCTAAAGGGAAACTATTTCCCTGCATAATAACTGTTTAGTTTTTTATCCTCAAAAATCATACAAAAGATGACTGATCATATGAAAAGGAAAATTTTATAGTATGGAAAAAATGCTCATCACCTTTAAACTTCAAGTTTAAATGCAAATCAATGAAAACATAAAGGAAAGATAATAGAAGGAAAATAAATATCATCTAAAATATAAACATTGTGTTCAAGGCAAAAATGCTGAATTTCAAATAACAACTTAAATGGAACCCGATCAGGAGAATAACTCGTCAGAGATATGAGGTCATAACTCTGTGACAAGTTGTGATGCACCTGCCTTCCTCTTGTCACATACCATCTTCAACAGTGTTGTTTGTTGTATCCCCAAAATCTGCTACTGAAAATCAAAGTAAGTCTTACAATTTTCAGACAGCCTAATATTATTTCTGCATGTTCCAGGGAGCTTCATGTACCAATGGAATCTTCCTAAGAAATGCATAGCCTTAGCCACAGTAATCCATGTCTAAAGGCAAATTTAGGGGAAAAAAATAGCAACCACTTCTTCAAAAAAAGGTCCCTTCCTGTATCTAAATTAGTATTTTAAGGTTAAAAACCAATTAATTTAAGTATTTCAAGGTTTATACGTGAGCTGACAGCAATCAAGACAATTGCCATGATCAGATGATGACGTATCTGAGGATAAACTTATCAGCAAAAGTCCCCAGGTGTAATGAGCAAGACACTGTTAGGAATTGTGGGAAACACAGGAAGTTTAAAATGTGGCCCTTATGCTCAAGAGTCCAACAGATCTGCAAAGCAAAGACCGGGCAGAGGGAGGAGATGGACTTGGGGGTACTTATCTATCAACCTGAGCTTTCATGGCTACACAAGCTGAAATACGGTATTCAGCACAGGGCTTCCCAGATGGCTCAGCAGTAAAGAATCTGCCTGCCAATGCAGGAGATGCCAGTTTGATCCCTGGGTGGGGAAGACCCACTGAAGGAGGGAATTGCAACCCACTCCAGTGTTCTTTGCCTGGAGAATCCCCATGGACAGAGGAGCCTGGTGGGCTCCTCTGGCAGAGTCAGACATGACTGAGCACAGAGCACATTCACAACACACCAAATATCCCTGCTGATTTAGGGGGCATAACGTAGGGGTACAGAGAATAATGGGAATGAGAAGTCAATATAGTCACAGATGACATTTAAGAGGAAGATCCAATCAGTCCACAGAGAATTTACTTGATTCAACTTGCCTACTTCCAAAAATAACAAGCATGCTTTCTGACAGATGTGAAGGCTGCAAGTATAATCCATCTTGAATAAAACCATAAAGCTTATTCAGAGGTCTCCAGGAAAAAGGATTATGTAAATGCAAAGCCTCAGAAAAGAGGTATTTAATTGTGAAGGAGTAACATACTTATCCCATTACACAATTTTGAAAATAATCAGAACACAGCAGAAAGGTGCTATCACACATGCAACCAATTCACCCATGACCAACACAGCGGTCATTCCAGCCAAGCTCATGTCAACAGGGGAAACAAAACCATCAAGGAGTAGGCAGAAGTCAGAGGAATTCATATCATCAATATAAATTACCTCTCTGAATCAACACACTGCACAGATGGGAAAGGGCTAGTAGCATAAACCTGCCACTTTCAAACCTCAAATGCTGAAAAAACAGCCTGTCTATTTTCACAGGTGAGGATTCCATAGTTGTCCTGGCAGACATCTCACAATATTTGAATGTACTCAAGTCATAGTGTAGTGACAAAAAGTAGGTCTGTGTAAAATGTTAAAAAAGGAAGAATTCATAAAATTAGCATTTTTACCCTTTTCATCAGATGCAGTTTTGTTCAGTAAGTAAATTGAAGCTGAATCTTTCACAACTGGGTGAGTTCTTCCTGAAAACCTTTTGTCTTCTCTGGTGTTAGTACACAGATCCAGAAGACTGATGTGTACTAAATAGCTTCTGCAAAAATCATTGCTACTCCTAAAAATAATAACCTAATATCATCAAGGGTTCAGTTCAGTCGCTCAGTCCTGTCTGACTCTTTGCGACCCCATGAACCGCAGCATGTCAGGCCTCCCTGTTCATCACCAACTTCCGAAGTCCACCCAAAACCATGTCCATTGAGTCGGTAATGCCATCCAACCATCTTATCCCTCTGTTGTCCCTTTCTCCTCCTGCCCTCAATCTTTCCCAGGATCAGGGTCTTTTCAAACGAGTCAGCTCTTCGCATTACGTGGCCAAAGGATTGGAGTTTCAGCTTCAACATCAGTCCTTTCAATGAATATTCAGGACTGATTTCTTTTAGGGTGGACTGGTTGGATCTCCTAGTACTTCAAGGGACTCTCAAAGTCTTCTCCAATACTACAGTTCAAAAGATTCAGTGCTCAGATTTCTTTATAGTCCAACTCTCAAATCCATACATGACCATGGGAAAAACCATAGCCTTGACTAGATGGACCTTTGTTGACAAAGTAATGTCTGCTTTTTAATATGCTGTCTNGCAGATGTTAGCAGTTTGATTTCTGGTTCCTCTGCCTTTTCTAAATCCAGCTTGAACATCTGGAATTTCATGGTTCATGTATTGCTGAAGACTGGCTTGGGGAATTTTGAGCATTACTTTACTAGTGTGTGAAATGAGTGCAACTGTGCAGTAGTTAGAGCATTCTTTGGCATTGCCTTTCTTTGGGATTGGAATGAAAACTGACCTTTTCCAGTCCTGTGGCCACTGCTGAGTTGTCCAAATTTGCTGGCATATTGAGTGCAGCACTTTCACAGCATCATCTTTCAGGATTTGAAACAGCTCCACTGGAATTCCATCACCTACACTAGCTTTGTTTGTAGTGATGATTCCTAAGGCCCACTTGACTTCCCATTCCAGAATGCCTGGCTCTAGATGAGTGATCACACCATTGTGATTATCTGGGTCATGAAGATCTTTTTTTTACAGTTCTCCTGTGTATTCTTGCCCCCTCTTCTTAGTATCTTCTGCTTCTGTTAGGTCCCTACCATTTCTGTCCTTTATCGAGCTCATCTTTGCATGAAATGTTCCCTTGGTATCTCTAATTTTCTTGAAGACATCTCTAGTCTTTCCCAATCTCTTGCTTTCCTCTATTTCTTTGCATTAATAGCTGAGGAAGGCTTTCTTATCTCTCCTTGCTAGTCTTTGGAACTCTGCATTCAAATGGGTATATCTTTCCTTTTCTCCTTTGCTTTTCGCTTCTCTTTCCACAGCTATTTGTAAGACCTCCTCAGACAGCCATTTTGCTTTTTTGCATTTCTTTTTCTTGGTGATGGTCTTGATCCTTGTCTTCTGTACAATGTCACAGACCTCTGTCTATAGTAGGCACTCTATCAAATCTAATACCTTAAATCTATTCCTCACTTCCACTGTATAATCATAAGGGATTTGATTTATTTCATACCTGAATGGTCTAGTGGTTTTCCCACTTTCTTCAATTTAAGTCTGAATTTGGCAATAAGGAGTTCAGGATCTGAGCCACAGTCAGCTCCTGGTCTTGTTTTTGCTCACTGTATAGAGCTTTTCCACCTCTGGCTGAAAAGAATATAATCAATCTGATTTTGGTGTTGGCCATTTAGTGATGTCCATGTGTAGAGTCTTCTCTTGTGTTGTTAGAAGAGTAACCATCAAGAGTAACCAGAAACAAATTATATCCTGCTATTTTTTTTTTTTTTTGGTAATAGTGATGACTTTTTACCTAATAGCTTCTGACTGTTTTGGGTTCAGTATGATCCTTGAGGAACTTCCCAGGAGGCATAGGTAGTAAAGAACCAGCCTGCCAATGCAGGAGACATGAGAGATGCTTGTTCGATCCCTGAGTAAGGAAGATCTCCTGGAGAAGGGAATGGCAACCCACTTCAGTATTCTTTCCTGGAGAATCCCATGGACAGAGGAGCCTGGCAGGCTACAGTCCATGGGGTCACAAAGAATTGGACATGAATGAAGTGACAGCACACATGCATGTTCCTTGAGAAGGGACTTCCCAATAGCTTATCTCAAGAACCATGACTAACTGTCCTCATTTACTCCTGATTAGCCTTATTTTGGAGAAGGCAATGGCACCCCACTCCAGTAATCTTGCCTGGAAAATTCCATGGATGGAGGAGCCTGCTGGGCTACAGTCCATGGGGTCGCTAAGAATCAGACACAACTGAGCAACTTTCACTTTTCACTTTCATGCACTGGAGAAGGAAATGGCAACTACTCCAGTGTTCTTGCCTGGAGAATCCCAGAGACAGGGGAGTCTGGTGGGTTGCTGTCTATGGGGTCACAGAGAGTTGGACACGACTGAAGCGACTTAGCAGCAGCAGCATTATTTTAGCCCTGAAGTCCCACATTCCAGGGGCAAATAGCAAGATGATGCCAAGCTGCTTTTTCTATTCAACAGCACTACATGAATTTAGGAACAACTGCCAAATATAATGCCCCGTTTAGATACCATCTAGAAAACTAAATGCATCACCCCTGAAAATGCACTCAGCTGTCACTTGAGAGAGCAACACACTAAATAGGAGACACTGCTAACACAAGCCCTTTGGAAGCACCCCCTCATCCCCTCTCCTGAGCTCGCATCCCGTGCATAAAGAGCCACAGTCTCCGGGGTAGGAAGAGCTCAGCTACGGGGAGAAGTACTGATGATCCCCACTGAGCAGAGTGGCTTCCATCCCAGTGGCCTAAGTAGGGGCCTGGGGTCACAAGGACAAAGAAAAGCAGTACCTCAGAGCAAAGTGCCTAGTTTTTGCTCAGGCCAAACAAAATGCTTTTCCCTCAAGAATCTGGCTTTTGTTTTGTTGTTTTGTGTAAAGGAAGAGCATGTTGACAGAGATGAACTGTCAAAGAACTCAGAAACTGTCCAACTCAGTCTCTCAGAATATATTAGGCTAAAAAAGAAGATTTAATTGAGGCTATTTCCTTGTTTTTACTAAATCCCAAGACACAAGGAACCTGATGGAATCACAGCTCTCAATTTTGAATCATTTCTTTGCATACTCATCTTGTTTTACTGATTTAATTCTTTACATTTACTCTTTGGTTTAGAGGTTCAGTCCCTTCAGAATACACTGACATGTAAGAAAGGAACTGTCAGTACAATCTCTTAGAAATTTTTTCTCTATTTATAAGTGCAGTGGCAATGGTTTTTCTGTAGTAGCCAGGTACTAAGTCAAACCAACATCAATAATACACTTGGCGGGAGAGTCAGTTAACATAATTCTTACTTTGCACAGAAAGGAACTAAGCCACAGTGAGGCTCAAATGGTCAGAGAGAGCTCAGTGAGTGCATGTGCTTCTTTCCTGTGAAAAAAGGACAGCACCAATCTCCAAGGACCTCTTTTCAGACAGGGATGAAAACAGATATCGATCATCTCAAGACACAAAAATGAGGCTGGGGGCAGGGAGTGAGCAGATCTCTGGGGCTCTAAGCCCGGTATTGCATAAGAAGGAACAGACATCTAGGCTGCAACAGCCTTGGCACTGGCAACAGCTCCTAACAGGACAGATGTTCGAGAACTCACTCATGTCCCACCAGTGGGGAAACATAAACAGAATTTAATATTTAACAAATTCAAAACTCAGGCATTCAGTCATATATTACTTGGTGACAAACTGTTCAGGATGTAAAAAGAGGGAATGTCATTTTTTGGCAATGACTTGGTATACTGCTTACATGTCTAACAATACATTTAGTTCCTTCACTTCTGTTGCCTCTACAAAGCCAAATAAACACACACATACACACACATAATAGATCCACAGAAGTCAGGCATATCCATTCTAGCAAAATGTTACACACACATAGGCACACATAATAGATCCACAGCTGTCAGGCATATCCATTCTAGCAAAATGTTCATTTTAACTTGCACTGGCACAGTGAGCCAAATATATTCATTCACTGAATAGAAGGAGGAGCTTCCATTGCAACGGTAAACTACACGCATAAGAAAGGTACAGGTATACATGGTATGTAAATATGTATATATGCTATATATGGTAACAACAGAAGTTTGAGTTAAAGGAAATTCAATTAATTCGCTGTAATGCTTATCGAGACTAGTCCCAGGAAAACCTCTAGGACTTCCCCCACTGATGTGCTGAGTTTGGGGGATGTGCTGATTCCTGCCTCTGGTAGGAATAGCAGAGTGTCTGAGAACTGGGTCAAGTCTGGTGCCACAGGCTTTCGAGCTCAGCAGCCAGGCACCCAGGGAGCCTCAGGGGTAGTCATAAAGCTTAAGGAGGTTCTCAAATGTCTTCACATTTTGCTGAGGCAGAAAGTAATTTATACTCTGAAAAGGAGCACTGAGGAACCTCAGATATTGGCTTTCCATCATTATAAGGATGGGTCTTCTCTGATGAATGGTTTATATCACTCACAACTTGCCCAAGCTAAACTACTGACCCTGGAGTGAAGGGCTACAGATCTGATTCCCAGTCCCCAAAGCCTCTTGCCCATTCCTCCCGCTTCATGATTTCCTGAACACCAAATCTCAAACCAGCAATCTATCCTACACTGGTGTGACAATCCAGTATCAAGGACACAGGAAATCAGCACCACCACAATCACTGTAAATCAGAGTTTTACCAAAGCCAAAAAAAAGCCTTAAAAACACAATCCCTCTGAGATGTCTTTAAAATCTTATACTATAAACATTAACATGCAAATAACAGTGACAAAAGTTTATTCGAGAAAATTCTCTCAATTCTGGTTCCTATTATTTTTATTCTATCTTGAGCATATAACTACAGAGGACACTAAACTGAAAATACTATATATTTTAATATTTTATTTACATATTCTATATAAAAATATAAAAATTAAATATAAATATATATATTTCACTTGATCAAGGTTACATTCTTTTTTTAAATTATTTTAATTGGAGGATAATTACTTTACAATATTGC
>SJYT01063702.1:134752-173594 GCA_006410635.1 Cephalophus harveyi
TTTTTTTAAATTATTTTAATTGGAGGATAATTACTTTACAATATTGTGACGGTTTTGTTATACATCAACATGAATCAGTCACAGGTATACATATGTCCCCCCAGTTCTGAACCCCTCTCCCACATCCCTCCCCACCCTCCCCCTCTGGGTTGTCCCAGAGCTCCAGCTTTGGGTGCCCTGCATCATGCTCCGACCTTGCACTGGTCATCTGTTTCACGTATGGTATGCACATGTTTCCATGCTATTCTCTTTTATCACCCACCCTCGCCCTCTCCCACTGAGTCCAAAAGTCTGTTCTTTACATCAGTGTCTCCTCTGCTGTCCTGCATGTAGGATTGTCATTATTGTCTTTCTAAATTTCATACATATGTATGTGTTATACATACATATATGGAATTTCATACGTATGTTCCATATACATAAAAAAATATATATATGCATTAATATACAGCATTTGTCTTTTTCTAACTTACTTCACTCTGTATAATAGACTGTAGGTTCATCTACCTCATTAGGACTGACTCAAATGTGTTCTTTTTTATAGCTGAGTAATATTCCATTGTGTCTATGTACCACAATTTCCTTATCCATTCATCTGCTGATGGACATCTAGTTTGCTATTACATATAAATTACATGGAACTATGTAATTATATATTTGTCATATACATTATTAAATATAAATAAATATATTCTGTTTCCATGCAATAATGATTTCAGAGAACACTTAGTTACATTTAATTATATCCAAATATTCATAAATATGAGAAAGACCCACAGGCTTTGTTCTTTAAGTGAATGCCTGATTTCCTTTTGCCAGGACACAACACTGCTGAAATGACAGAGTCACTTTTTTGGTATAAACTCATCTTCAAATTTC
The DNA here is from genome assembly GCA_006410635.1 of Cephalophus harveyi. Classification (NCBI taxonomy): domain Eukaryota; kingdom Metazoa; phylum Chordata; class Mammalia; order Artiodactyla; family Bovidae; genus Cephalophus; species Cephalophus harveyi. Next base: position 135,632 of record SJYT01063702.1, read on the forward strand.
CCATCAAGTAACATTCACCACTATGTACATACTCTGCCCAGTGTTACATTACAGGCATGGCATTAACCTTTTAATATGCGTACTTAATTCCTTTCTAGGAGAAATGAAGTCACAAGGAAGGGTAGCAACCACATTACACAGATTTCACATAATGAGGAGATAAACTAAACTGAAGGTACACACAAGAAATAGTATTTGATTGGAAAATAGCCAAATCTATGACCAAAAAAAATCATTTACAATTGAGAACAGAAATAAAAATGAGATAAGAAGTGACAATAAAAAATAGAATTTTACATGTTTAGTGTTTAAAATGTTTTAATAAAGAATGTTAAAGTAGCATGGCTAAATATTCCTCAAAAGTAGCAGCGCTAAAGCGTCCTTAGAAGCTCTGCATCCAGGACCCCAGGAGGAAGTGATTTTTCTCTCTAACGAACCATGACTGATACAGAGCATAAGGATTTAGTCTTGGAAAAGTAAAGAAAGAGACAGCTAGAGCCTCAGTGTTTCTCAGGGGAAGCAGATTTTTACTTTAAAATAACTATGATTTGGGTCAAATTATAAATGATACCCATGTTCTGAGAACCACTACCTGCCTCTTTTAGGGTGAAAAATAAAATATAGCTTCTTTTATGCAGAAAAAGGAAACATCCACATGATCATTTAAACTGAATCCAAACAAAAGACATCTATCCTAAAACCCTGTTTCTTTCAGGATCAGAGGAATAAATTTCACTGTAATACCCAGAAATATTGAAATCAAAGCATTTAAAAAATATTCACAGCCCCTGGAGATGAAGGCAACATGACTGACAGGCCTGACAGGTCCTTTAAGCCATAGTTCACAGGTCCTGACCACCAATCTTGTTATCAACTTGCTATGGGAGCTTGTGAGTCATTCTTGGCCAGGAAAAATATACCTAAACTAGCCATCTTCAAAGATCTGGAAGGCTATTACATTGAAAATACTGTTTTAATTTCCAATGATGCAGAGTAACTGCAACATGAGGGGTTTCGATAAAATGTGGAATGTATCTCCCCACACTGAAATTTCACTTTTTAAAATAAATTACAAGGGACATGAAATATCTCTACCTGGTGGTTTTCAAAATATTAGCAATATTTTCTTGAAAATGGTTTTAAAAGTGCAAATGATTGGAAGATGCCTGTAGAGGTCATACTGGTACTGCTGAATAAGTTTCCATGAGGGGTGCCTTTGTGACAGTCATCTAGGAGCACTCTCCAGCAAGACCTTATGGCATGAATCCTGGGGACCTTGCAGTGGGGGCTGGCAAGGGAGGAGTCCAGAGGATGTAGGTGGGTCTGTAGTAGCCATTCGTTGTTTCGGAGCTGAATGAGAAATCAACACCAGTATTCCTAGAATTTTTGTCAAAGACTGGTTCATCAAATATGGAATGTAATCCTTTAGAACACCTTGATAGATATATATGTGTGTGTGTTTGTGTGTGTGTGTATTTATTAGTCACTCAATTGTGTCCAACTCTTTGTAACCCCATAGATTATAGCCCACCAGGCTCCTCTGGGATTCTCCAGGCAAGAATACTGGAGTGGGTTGCCATTCCCTTCTCCAGGGGATCTTCCCCACCCAGGGATTGAACCAAGGTCTCCTGCATAGCACGTGGATTCTTTACAATCTGAGCCTTCCATATGCAGTAATAAATAATAAGATCTCCAGCAATAAAGAGATCTGATTTCCAATCTCTGCACTGCTCGTTACCAGTCATATGATTCTTGACAAGCTACTTAATCTCCCAAGCCTCACTTCTCTTTTTTAACATGAGATATTATAAATATTTCATAGGATTTTTCTTATCATAAGGCTTAGCCTATAGTTAGAATTCAATAAGGGTATTAACCTGCTTTCTCCTATGTAGTATCAAAATATGCACATGAATAATATAATTCAAAATTGAAAAAGCACACAAATGATGAAAATATAAATGAGGTGACTTTATAAAGACAGGAAATTATATATAAATCTCAATACAGCATTGTTCTTGAAATCCATTAATGGGATTTTCACATAAATAGGCAGTCCTTTATTTCATGATTCATATGATATTTTAGTAATTAGAACTCCCTGAATAGAGTGCACACTGAATATAAAACTCTCTTTCAGAGAGAAAACAGTATAGAAAAATATTGCTTTTCTAAGACTAATGGCCTCATTTCTTTAAAAAATTAATTGTATACTGCCTATCCTAAAAACAAAGAAAAATTCTCTTTACACATTTCCAACAGCATGTGCTTTCCTTTAACTCTTGAAGCATGTTATTAAAGTCTAAAGATAATACAGTGGTGGCAAAGCAGCAATCAGCTGAAATGCTAAATATTTATAAAGTTTTATAAACTATTTTAAAGTTTCACTAAATTTGCAAACTGCTCTCCATATATCCCTTGTTGATACACGGAGTTCACGAAGGAGTACAGCAGACTTCTCTGAAATGCCTGCACTCTCCTTACAAAGAGCCGATGCTCTCTGACAGCACTCCAGCCCAGCCCAGCCTTCCAGACAAGTTCTGGAGGACCCAGGAACCCTGAGCAAATACACCGGGCTTCTACCGCAGCTGCCAGCAGAGAGGAAGAGACAGCTGGACCAAAACGCCACTGACATAAAGCCCCGTGACTTACACTTATGATTAGCTGACACTTAGTGATCAGTTCAACAAATATTGAATGAATTCTTACTATTTAGAAAGTTTCCCTTTTTATGAAAACAGGTTAAAAGATATATAAACATAAATAAAGCTGAGTAGAAAATTAAAAGACAAACAGTTTCACTGCTGTATTACTGAATGAATGAATGAATGGAGTGCTAAGGAAAAAAAGAGAAACTGTGTCACAAAAGTGAAACAAATCTTAGCTAATATAGTATGATTAATGTATGAGTAAGACATGTCCATGGCAGAGGTGGCAGGGAGGGCTGGGGAAAACCTGATACCTGATCAGAAGTTTTAAGGAAGAGCTAAGAGGTGGCGCTAGTGGTAAAGAATCCACCTGCCAATGCAGGACATCTAAGAGATGGGGGTTCGATCACTGGGCTGGGAAGATCCCCTGGATGAGGGCAAGGCAACCCACTCCAGTATTCTTGCCTGGAGAATCCCATGGACAGAGGAGCCTGGTGGGCTGCAGTCCACAGGGTCGCAAAGAGTCAGACGCAACTGAAGTGACTCAGCAAGTAAGATCTCCACAGGATGAGGAAAAAGCCAGAGAACAAGGATCATTTTGTTGGCATCCTCAAGAAATATTGAAGCAGGTGCAAAAAACATGGTGAGCTGCAGGAGAAGGACACACGATCAGTACTGGTCCGAAGTGCAGAGAGTGGCCACTCACTCAGAGAGAGGGGACTGGGCAAAGGGCAGGCAGCATGGCTAAAAGGGTACAGGGCGCTCAGGCAATGGGGGGCTGTTGGGCACTTGCTGCCTTTTTTGTTTTCTTTAGGAAGTGAGACATATCAAAGTTGACCTCTGTAACTATTATTGTGGCAGTCAGTTATAGGATGAATTAGACCAAGACTCCTTAAACAGTGTTCCATAGAACACAACGTTCAGTGAGATATTCAGCACACACACTCACTCACTCACTCTGATTCTGCTCCAATTATCCTGGGAAATACTAGGTTAAATGAACAATACATGAACTATCTTTACTGAACGGGATGTTCCGACCTGTAGTATGCTTACAGGCCATGGAACTCCAGAGAAGACAGCACACGTGACTCTTCCCTGAAACGCTCAGTCTCCTCCGCTCCTGCAGCTTTGCCGCCACCTCTTTTCTGCTGGTTCTCTTCCAGCCTCTTTGGCTGCTCCTTCTTGGTTTTCTCATAGGGAATCTCTTGCGGCTCTGCCTTTTTTTTTTCCATTCCATGGAAATCTCATGAATGAGCTTTCCCATCTGTGTTTCTACTGACACCTTCTCTTGCTTGTACCCTTCTCCCATAGTAAAGTAGGTGCTCCTCGTCTGTGAGTTTATTAACATCCTCGGAAGAGTTCTCTCACAGGCCTTGTTATCTGTGGTCATCTATCTGCTCATCTCCTCCCCAGGATACTTAAGGGCTAACCCTTTTTCTTCACTCTCCCTTGAATACACAGCACATAACATAGATGTTGACTCAACATGCACTTGGGCAGCTGAGACTGAATGTGAGCTCTCCAAAACCTTAAGGGCACAGTGAGAAATCTGCTGCATCCGTCAAGTTTCTTCTTCAATCAGGAGTTCTCTGTGCAGCAACTGAAGGCACTGAAACTGTCACAGGGTGCACTATGATAAATTAGTTTGTTTTCAATTTTTAAGACATTATGTGAGCTAATCAAGAAAGGCCACATGTCATAAGTATTTGCAACTTACAACCCAGGGATCTGATTTTATTCCTATTATTCAGCATAACAGCAATATACATCAGTTAACCAAATAATCCATAAATAATCCCTTCAAATGAAATTCTGCCTCAGTTTTATGTTACTCATAAGCTCAAATGACAATGAACTCAAAGCTCCAGCAGTATGTCAGTTAAAACATCATGTTGGTCCCAGCCGTGCTAACAGTCCCTCGGGGTTATGTGATGGATAGGGGAAAAGGCATTCATATGATATACACATTTGTGTTACTTTACCCTGCTAAAGCAGAGAAGAGTACATCACCAAAAATGCTGAGAAGAGCTCTCCTGTCAGGTTTGGGAGGTGGACGGGTGGTACAGCCACTTAATTCTAGGCAGATGTTTTACTCCTTACTCTAAAGCAGTGCGAGAACAGGAAGAGCAATCACAGACTAGGAAAAGGCAACTGGAAAGACTTTTATTGTTTCTCTGGGGATAGTTTACTTGGACATTTTCCTGAAGCACTCCTCTCTCCCTGCCTGAAACGACCTGGGCAAAACAGACAAAAGTTACCAGTAGGCTGAGCAGAGTCGCAGGGATCACTGCATGCTGGGGGTTATTGCAGATAAGAGCTTTCTAAGACCCAAGAACAAGCTTACTTGAAAGAGCAGGGCTGGTACTGGCCATTAAAGAGCTAGAAACAAAGCACTCAGCAGAACCTGAAAAAGCCAAAGCTCTGAGGCCACTAACCTTTCAGGGGTTCTCAACAGCCCCGAGGGTAAAGTCTGAACACTTCCATCCAGCATCCAGAGAGCCTACCTCATCTGTCCTTCACTCATGCTGGAGGCCTCTTTTCTTATTAGACCTTCTCTACACCACCATACATCACATGGAAGGATATGAAACTCCCAGACACCTTGTTCTATGTTGTTGTTTAGTCGCTAAGTCATGTCCAACTCTTTTGCGACCCCATGGACTGTAGCCCACCAGGCTCCTCTGTCCATGGGATTTCCTGGGCAAGGATACTGGAGTGGGTTGCCATTTTCTTCTCCAAGAGTGCTTCCCAACCCAGGGATCGAATCTGCATCTCCTGCACTGGCAGGCGGACTCTCTACCACTGAGCCACCAGAGAAGCCTACCTTGTACTACATAGTCAACTATATAACCCTGGGATCTGTGTAGTCCTGGCATACAGTAGGGTTAGTAAAGTCTTACAGAATAAATTAATCATCCTGTATCCTGTGATCTAAGAGGGACAATCTTTAGATCAACTGGCGCAACGTCAAAGCCTAGGCACAGTGATATATTATAAATAGTGTTAAAGTGATTTCTCATGAATAGTTAAGTAGTACTACAGCAGTTTGCAAGAGATCTACTTCCTTTTCTACCAATGAGATGAGTTTTAATGTCATCTCCTAATAATGTGATCACTCATGTCCCTCCCAGATGCTGTCTTCAGTGAGCAAACAAGCAGAAGGGGTTCAGGCTGGAGCTTGAAGCACTGTCCACCAACTACACTGTGGCTGGAGACGGACCGCCCACCTGAGCTTCCCCTCCCAGGTGTGTCAGAGCAGATAAGAAGGGTGTGAGTGGCCCCACCACAGGATCACACACCTCAGGCTTCCCTCCGTGGTGAACAGATCTCTCAGATCAATGTCTCTAAAGCCAGATGACAAGAACAGTCCAAGAACACAGGCGGGGAAAGGTGGGCCCAGTGTACACTAATGTGGTCCATCAAGCACAGAGCAAGAGGAGGACAGGGGCCCATTCTTGCCTAGATAGGGAGAACTGGCTTTCATTCACTGTAACACAAGCAAACTCAGAGATGCACACATAACAGAAGACCACCAACACAGCTGGGAGGACCACCTGAGACACGGCAGGGCCACACTGAGTTTGCCAGGACCTCAGGATCAGGCATAACATTTGCTTACACGCTGGGATCCAGTATTTTACTGCTCTATCACTTTGTACATTTTATTTATTACCTAAAATGATGCCTTTAGTGTTCACCTGTCCTGCTGGATACAGACAGAGCCTGTGACACAGCAGTGTCTGGCACATGATGGATACATGACAAATACCTGATAAAGGGACCCAGTCCTGTCTTTTCAGACCTTATGAGTGTGAGAAGGCATTGCAGATTAAGTAAGAATTCTACTTTATTGACTATGCCAAAGCCTTTGACTGTGTGGATCACAACACACTGTGGAAAGTTCTGAAGGAGATGGGAACACCAGACCACCTGATCTGCCTCTTGAGAAACCTGTATGCAGGTCAGGGAGCAACAGTTAGAACTGGACATGGAACAACAGACTGGTTCCAAATAGGAAAAGGAGTACGTCAAGGCTGTATATTGTCACCCTGCTTATTTAACTTATATGCAGAGTATGTCATGAAAAACGCTAGGCTGGAGGAAGCATAAGCTGGAATCAAGATTGCAGGGAGAAATATCAATAACTTCAGATATGAGATGACACCACCCTTATGGCAGAAAGTGAAGAAGAACTAAAGAGCCTCTTGATGAAAGTAAAACTAGAGAGTGAAAAAGTTGGCTTAAAGCTCAACATTCAGAAAACGAAGATCATGGCATCTGGTCCCATCACTTCATGGCAAATAGATGGGAAAACAGTGGCTGGTTTTATTTTGGGGGGCTCCAAAATTACTGCTGCTGCTGCTGCTAAGTCGCTTCAGTCATGTCCGACTCTGTGCGACCAGATGGTGATTACTGCCATGAAATTAAAAGCTGCTTACTCCTTGGAAGGAAAGTTATGACCAACCCAGGCAGCATATTAAAAAGCAGAGACATTACTTTGTCAACAAAGGTCCGCCTAGTCAAGGCTATGGTTTTTCCAGTGGTCATGTACGGATGTGAGAATTGGACTATAAAGAAAGCTGAGTGCCGAAGAGCTGATGCTTTTGAACTGTGGTGTTGGAAAAGACTCTTGAGAGTCCCTTGGACTGCAAGGAGAAACAACCAGTCCATCCTAAAGGAAATCAGTCCTGAATATTCATTGGAAGGACTGATGTTGAACCTGAAACTCCAATCCTTTGGCCACCTGATGCGAAGAGCGGACTCATTTGAAAAGACCCTGATGCTGGGGAAGATGGAGAGCAGGAGGAGAAGGGATGGTTGGATGGAGGAGGAGATGGTTGGATGGCATCACCAATTCAATGGACATGGGTTTGGGTAGACTCTGGCAGTTGGTGATGGACAGGGAGGACTGGCGTGCTGCAGTTCATGGTATCACAAAGAGTCAGACACAATTGGCTGAATTAAACTGAACTTATACTTATTACAATAAACATACTCCAAGTTCCTCTGAGGATAGGGACAATGTCTAACTTGCTAATTGCTATATTCTCAATCATTTAATAATTATTGAATAAATGAAAGAATGAATTCATATATATTATTTACTGCTATATTTCCTGAGTTAATTTGATAAATTTAATATAGTTTACTATTGATATAATTTAACTTCATTCATTCAAAAAATTCCATAAACCATGAAGTTTTGGCCACCCACAGATGCTGAGGAAAAGAAGTGAAAATTCCTATCTACAGAAAAGTTAAGGTCTAGAAAAGAGAAACAAAAATAAATCCTAACAGTAAATTCATTAAATTCAAAAATAGAGGTCTGTGCATTTTAAGCAGCTGCAATAAGAAAGTGTTCAAATCAGACAGAAAGTCCTAAATAGGGAAAGATCCAACTATCTACTCACGTTCATTATCTTTGAGCAGAGACCACCCCTAAAAAAGTTTGCCAGATCACCAGCTCCAAAGGCAAGAATTACACACCAAAGGCCCCCAAACAGGTATCATTCCTGATTGTAATACCGATCAGTAACCCAGTTTTAGACTCTTTGGTTATCATTTATCTTCCTAAAAAGTATAGAAGGGAAAATGTTAGGATGGTTATGAGTCTAGTCACTTTAGCCAGCTCACTGACACACCAATTATAAGGCCAGTTATTTAAATGAAAGCTCTTAATTTAGCTCATTTATACAAATTTCAGAGTTACATAAGTAAATCGGCCACCAGACTTTCGACCTATGAATTAAATACAATGAAAGTATCATGAGAACTTTACATGTTTTGAGGTCTCTCAAATTTTTTTTTTTTTTTTTCAGAACAGTGTATGCCTTTCTGAGCAACTGTATCATTTTTTAAACTGAATTTTAAGAATTATATTTTTCCAATTACAAAATACAGCTCTCATTGCTAAGCAATGGTACTGTGATTCAACAACTAACCTCTGTGGGTGCTCATTTTAACACTTTGTCCAGAAGTGTGCAGGACTAACATACAGAAGCATATTTCACAATTCAAATTGTACTTATTCAACATTATGTGATACGTGGCCTGGGTCACCATTATGAGGTAGCTGCATAAGTCACCTCAAAACTTAAGTGACCTAAAGGAAGTTATGTCTCATGGTTTTATGGACTGAGTGGGAGGTTATTTTCTGTGTGTGGGGCACTGATTGGGTTTGCGGACTGGCTGTTACAGAGGCAAGGAGAGACTAAGATTTCCGCGTCTCTCTTGCAGCTGTGGTCAGCAGCTGTAGCAGAAATCGCCAGGTGTCCCCCACGCGGCCGGCAGTCTCTGCAGGCTGCTGCGTGGTGTCCTCTGTGTCCTCTCTGGATGACTGTGGGGGGCTCTCAGAGGGGGTGGTTCCAAGAGAGGCAGGCCCAAACTGCAAGGTTTCTTACTGCCTAGTCTTACAGGAGTCAGAGGATCACCTCTGCTGCATTTCATTGGTCAAGCAGGTCACTGTGGCCAACTCAGATGCAATGAAAGGGAAGTGAGGCTCTACTGTTGATGCAAAGAGCAGCACGCGCACACAGGGAGGGAAAAGACCAAGGGCAACCACCTTGCAGACCGCCTCGTCAACACCATTATCTTCAACTAATGAATGTTATGTTTAGATGGACAGCACTGGCTTTTCTTTTCTCCTGAAAATCAAGTTTGGTACAACAATACTCAATGAAAATGTTAAGTGCTAGTAAAGGAAATAAAAAAAGGCACTGCAGAAAAATCACACATGATGCCAGGTCAGTTCACTCCCCCACACTCAAGGAACCCTACTCTTATAACCTTAAATATGGGGAAACAGAATTTCACTCCATAAAAAAAGGCATTTGCCTTTTTTTCTATTAGAATAATTTATCTATCCAATAAGTTTGTCAAGAGTATTAAACCCAATTTAGGATTTTTACGTCTTGCTCTCAAAGCCTAGGGAAATGCAGAGAACGCCTGGACCAAAGGCCTAACTTTAGGAACATCATTTGGTGTGCCAAAAATGCATTCCTAACCAAGAAACTAAAAACTTTCTTTGCTGGTGATTTTAAGAGAGCTGACTAGCTCAAGAGCATAGTTACACAGAGAATGAGAAGGGTGGGGGGCACTCTGCCGGGTGGGCTGATGACCATCAGAAAGAATTTCACAAAAAGAAATGGAAAAAGGGAGCAAATGATGCTGTCAGCCCCTGAAAAGAAAGTTATTTTTTACATGGTCTGATTTTTCCTTTTACAGAGAAAAGAGAGCCTACTGTGATAGAATAAGAATGTTCAGTTTCATGTAGATGTGCTTTCTGAGCCTAATAAAATACAATGGACTCTGAAATTTGCAAGCCATACAAAATCGCCCAAGAAATGAGAGTTCTAGAAACAAAAGATTTATTAATTCCAAAACCAAATTAAAGATGTTTCCAAATGATAGCAATGAGCCATATCCTCTTGCTGCTATACCACAATGTTTAGAAAAACAAAAATCAAAAAATTCAGTTTTCTCTAAAATCATAATCAACTTAAGTATTATCAAATTTACAAAAATCTCCTCTTATTTACATATAAGAACAGAAATACCGGGCATGTTCCTCACATACTAGTCTATATAAGTATGAACCTAGAACTCCTCCTTCCCCGTAACACCCTATCTCTAAGTGGACTACATTCCTCCTGTTTCTGTGCGACCTCCCACCTCCAAAGTGCCCCTTCCAGGCACTGCAGGTTCAGCCTCCTCCCTGCTCCTCACCACCTACACTACATGCCCAAAGCCAGCAAAGACTGCTTCAAAGGTGTCTCTCGTTCACGTTTCCTACTTTCGAACCCCACGGCCGCCTGGTGTGGGTGCTCTGCTGCATCCATCATGCCTCCCTCGGGGCCTCCCTGGCTCCGTCCTGCCTCCTTCGATCTACCTTAGAGGATGACTTAGAGCAACCTTTCCAAAGGGAACTGATTATGTCATACCCCCTACTCAACATAAACACACCACACAAAAGAAAACATGTTTCTAAGACTCAGGCCAACTCCTCAGTGCTGGCCTGTCTCAACTGCAGTCAGACTCAATATGCACCCGTGGACCTGGCCCCAGGAACAGGCCGTATTCCCTGGCCCCGTGAGGACCACGCTCACTGCCCCAGGGCCTACATCTGCCAACACAGCCCCTCCACAGGCCTCAGAGCCCCGCTCAAATGCCCGCTCCCACCCTAGCATTTCTGGAATCAACTTGCCCACCCCTACCTGATTCAATAGACCTGCTTCTGCACCTATGTTTTGGAGGCCTGCTTCCTAATGTGTTTGTGAGGATTCCAAGCTGACTCTCATCCTTAGAAGACCTCTTTCTGTTCTTAATCAAGGCTACAGAAATCCTATTCCATGCTCTGTAGCTAGGGAACTTCTTGTCTCTTCCTCCCCTTGCCAACTACTCCTCCTCTCCTTCCAGCATCTTCACCCATAATGACTCTTCCATTTTTCCTTCAATGACAAGCCTACACAGCTCCCACATGATTGCAGGATGCTCTGGGCAACATTGGTCCACACAGTTTTCCAGTTGCTACACTGCTGTACCACCACGGAGCCCCGAGCTAAATCCAGCAGTGCCTGACGCCCAGCAACTCTGAGTCACCCACTCCACTCTGGGCTTGGAGGCCCAGGGTCTCATGCACGGTTTCTGAACTCAGTGCAGCGTGCACACATTCGAGAACCCACCAGAAACCTGAACTGCCCGAGGATCAGGGATAGGAATTTCACGGAAGAAAATTAACCAAATGCAAAATAATATAAAAGACTAGTCATTATCTTTAACTATGGGCAATAAAGTCCATTTTAAATATTTTTGAAAGCTAATCTGGCTGTTCCTACAAACAAGGCTGGAGACACAGATGTGACTTTAGAACTCTGAAACCTGGGTGAGCTAATTGGGTGTTCTAACTGGTGTTCAAAAGACAGGGTATCTGAACTAACTTTCTAATCAGTCCAGGTGTTTTCCATGCTAACAATCAAAAGTAATTAAACAAGACATGAAGTTTCTATGGTAAATGGTTACCAAAAAAAAAAAAAAAATCCTTTTGAACTTAATGTTTACAAAATGGATATTTATGAACATGTACACTAACTCACTGATGGTGTTTTACTTCAATGTGTTTTAAACAATATAAACCAAAGGTCCATAATTTTCAGATGATCTTTACCTAAGTATCATGTACTAAAATGGACTTGAGACATTATCCAAAGAGAGTTAAGAAATGACACTTATACCTCAGACATAGTTTAGGGTGGTCAAGGAGACTTTTTAGACAAAAGACAACAAGATGGGTGGAAGGGTACGGGCACGATGCCTGGTGCATCGTCAGGCCTAAGAGGCCTGCAAAAATTGCTGCTATCACTCAGACTGTGTTTTAAGTCTTGGTTGAAGCCACACTGTCCAGACTAAGACCCGCTGCCCACTCCCACCTAAAAGAGACCCTACTCCTTCCCAGAAGCGTTTCCTCCATCACCCACACAAAGAAACAAGCCAACAGAGGAGAGAAACTGGGTGAGGAACCTACAGAGAGAAAGAAGAGCTCCCCAGGCCAGGCCTTCACTGCGGCTCCCAGAGGCCTCCCTGAGCCCCCAGGCAGACCGCTCTCTCGGCACCTGGCAGAAGTAGCCTCCCTCAGAAACCTAACTCTAACCAGAGCACACAGGTCCTGCACACAGTGGTGCTTTCATGAGCAAATGAAGGTGCTCGGCACGCAGGGTAAGAATTCCTGCTTTTATCAGACCCCAGGCAGAGCATTAACCTACCGCCATGAAGGGGAAGAAGCTATCCCAACAAACCTAGACAGCTGAAAACAAACTCCTGCTCTCAGGATGCGGGAAGTCATGAGGCATCTCACCCACGGCTGAGAGTGAGAGAAAAACCTGGGCCATCCGCATCACTATTTACACCTCAGGCCATGAGACACCTTGGTGAGCTGAGGTCGGCACACAAGCAGGGGACGTGAACGTCGCAGAGGAGACAAAAACTGTTGCACCTTTGTCAGAGCAGAGAGGGGAGCAGGTGAAACAAGAGAAATTTTAACTAAATTTCAAAGGTCCATGGTGGGCCACAGAGACACTGCAGGTTTCTGGGGACCCAGATACACTCCAAGTCCAAACCATTCACGACCTCTTTCCCATGGGCTCCACCAGTGCTGCTGAGAGTGATGAGAGGGAGGTCTGGAGAGGCCCCCTCAGTGACCCAGGTGTGCTGGGCCTGACAAGGGTTGGAAGGTAAAGCAAGAGTGCTGGAAGGAAACCATCTGTGTGCCGGCTCCCGCATGGGTACGAGACAATCATCAGCCACTCCTGGGGAATAAGCACAAACCACAAGGCCACAGACCCTTCTGACACGGGAAACAGATGCCTTCTGCCTCTGAGTGAGGAGCAAAGCACTTGCTAAGCCCTAGTTCTCACCTCCTTTCAGGAGACAAAAGTCACCTGCTGCTACAGATGAGATAGGAAACCCTCCAGTCCAGGCAAAGGCCTCTGCCCTTGGGGAGGGACAGAACCCGGCCCACCGCGCACACCCAGTGCTGGCACGAAGAGGAGAGGGTCCTGGCACTGATCCACAGCACTGCCAGAACAGGAGCAGGGGCCCTCCACTGAGACAAGGCCAAGTTCAGCCACCCGGCTCCAGACCTGGGCTGCAGAACAGACCTTTCTGTGACGACAGGACCGTCCTGTATCTACGCGGCCCGCAGAGCAGCCACAGGCCACGTGTTCCACTGAGGACCACTAAAGTGGCTACTGTGAATGCAAAAGTGAAATCTTACATTAATTTCATTTCAGTTAGTTACAGTTAAATTTTAAAGAGCCACATGTGGCCAGTGGCTGGAACGCTGCAGCTCCAGAAGGTGCCCACCATGGAGAGCAAGGAAAGCTGAGGGCCCCAACCAGAAGCTCTGGTGCACCGGGCCTTCCCCACACAGATGCTGGGGCAGGAGAACCAGGAGCCGGCCACCACCTCAGGTCTCGAGTTGAGGAACCTTCCAGCTGCCACCTGCTGCAAGGGGCAAAGGCAGAGAGACGGCTTCTGTGGCAGAGACAACGCAGGGACTGCTGAAACCTCATGACTGATGACGAAGAGGGATCAGCACTACTGTAGTATTCCCTGGCCATGCAGACTTCCCACAAAGACCACAGAAACAGCACACCACCCAGGAGGAGAGGGAAGCCTGTGGTACCTACAGCAACAACACAACCCAAAGATAGCTTAACCACTGACTGGATTAGCTCAACCTCTCATATCAATGGCCTGGCAGAAGAGGAGTACCTACTGCCAGGCAGAAATTAAAGATACCAAGGGGACATTTCATGCAAAGATGGGCACAATGAAGGACATAAATGGCAAGGGCCTAACAGAGCCGAAGAAATTAAGAAGAGGTGAGCAAGAAGGATATAAAATTAAAACACAAAAACCGCTTGCATTCCTATACACTAACAATGAGAAAACAGAAAGAGAAATTAAGGAAACAATTCCATTTACCACTGCAACAAAAAGAATAAAATACTTAGGTATAAATCTACCTAAAGACACCAAAGACCTATATGTCAGTTCAGTTCAGTTGCTCAGTTGTGTCTGATTCTTTGCGACCCCATGAATCGCAGCACGCCAGGCCTCCCTGTCCATCACCATTTCCCGGAGTTCACTCAAACTCACATCCATCGAGTTAGTGATGCCATCCAGCCATCTCATCCTCGGTCATCCCCTTCTCCTCCTGCCCCCAATCCCTCCCAGCATCAGAGTCTTTTCCAATGAGTCAACTCTTTGCATGAGGTGGCCAAAGTACTGAAGTTTCAGCTTCAGCATCATTCCTTCCAAAGAACACCCAGGGCTGATCTCCTTTAGAATGGACTGGTTAGATCTCCTTGCAGTCCAAGGCACTCTCAAGAGTCTTCCCCAACACCACAGCACAATAGCATAAATTCTTCGGCACTCAGCCTTCTTCACACTCCAACTCTCACATACATACATGACCACAGGAAAAACCATAGCCTTGACTAGACGGACCTTAGTCGGCAAAGGAATGTCTCTGCTTTTGAATATGCTATCTAGGTTGGCCATAACTTCTCTTTTTTTTAATTAATTAATTAATTTTTATTTTTTTACTTTACAATACTGTATTGGTTTTGCCATACATTGACATGAATCCGCCACAGGTGTATATGAGTTCCCAACCCTGAACCCCCCTCCCACCACCCTCCCCATATCATCTCTCTGGGGCATCTCAGTGCACCAGCCCCAAGCATCCTGTATCCTGTATTGAACCCAGACTAGCGATTCATTTCTTACATGATAGTATACCTGTTTCAATGCCATTCTCCAAAATCATCCCACCCTCTCCCTCTCCCACAGAGTCCAAAAGTCTGTTCTTTACATCTGTGTCTCTTCTGCTGTCTCACATACTGGGTTATCATTACCATCTTTCTAAATTCCATATATATGTGTTAGTATACCGTACGGCTGTTTTTCTTTCTGGCTTACTTCAATCTGTATAATGGGCTCCATTTTCATCCACCTCATTAGAACTGATTCAAATGTATTCTTTTTAAGGGCTGAGTAATTGTGTATATGTACCACAGCTTTCTTATCCATTCATCTGCTGATGTGGACACCTAGGTTGCTTCCATGTCCTGGCTATTATAAACAGTGCCGCGATGAACACTGGGGCACAATGAGGTACCACTTCACACCAGTCAGAATGGCTGCGATCCAAAAGTCTACAAGCAATAAATGCTGGAGAGGGTGTGGAGAAAAGGGAACTCTCTTACACTGTTGGTGGGAATGTAAACTAGTGCAGCCACTATGGAGAACAGTGTGGAGATTCCTTAAAAAACTGCAAATAGAACTGCCTTGTGACCCAGCAATCCCACTGCTGGGCATACACACCAAGGAAACCAGAACTGAAAGAGACACATGTACCCCAATGTTTATCACAGCACTGTTTACCATAGCCAGGACATGAAGAAACCCAGATGTCCATCGGCAGATGAATGAATAAGAAAGCTGTGGTACATATACACAATGGAATATTACTCAGCTATTGAAAAGAAAGCATTTGAGTCAGTTTTAATGAGGTGGATGAAACCAGAGCCTATTATACACAGTGAAGTAAGTCAGAAAGAAAAACACCAATCAGTATATTAATGCATATATATGGAATTTAGAAATATCGTAACAATGACCCTATATGCAAGACAGCAAGAGAGACACAGATATAAAGAACAGACTTTTGGACTCTGTGGGAGAAGCCGAGGGTAGGATGATTTGAGAGAATAGCATTGAAACATGAATATTAACATATGTGAAACAGATGACCAGTCCAAGTTTGATGCATTGAACAGAGCACTCAAAGCTGGTGCACTGGAACAACCCTGAGGGATGGGATGGGGAGGCAGGCAGGGGGTGTTTCAGGATGGGGGACACATATACAACCATTGCTGATTCATGTCAAAGTACAGCAAAAACCACTACAATATTGTAAAGTAATTAGCCTCCAATTAAAATAAATTAATTAATTAAAAAAATAAAAAAAGGAAGAGATGGTAAGAATACAAAAAAGCTCTTAATGACCCAGATAACCACAATGGTGTGGTCACTCACCTTGAGCCTGACATCCTGGAACGTGAAGTCAAGTGGGCCTTAGGAAGCATCACAATGAACAAAAATAGTGGAGGTGATGGAATTTCAGCTGAGCTATTTCTAATCCTATAAAAAAATTACGCTGTTAAGGTGCTGCACTCAATATGCCAGCAAATTTGGAAAATATAGCAGTGGTCACAGGACTGGAAAGGTCAGTTGTCACTCCAATCCCAAAGAAATGCAATGCCAAAGAATGTTCAAACTATTACACAATTGTGCTCATTTCACGTTAGCAAGGTAATGCTCAAAACCCTTCAAGCTAGGCTTCAAAGGTACGTGAACCAAGAACTTCCACATGTACAGCTGGATTTAGAAAAGGCAGAGGAACCAGAGATCAAATTTCCAACATTCATAAGATCAAAGAAAAAGCAAAAGAATTCCAGAAAAACATCTACTTCTGCTTCATTGACTACACTAAAGCCTCTGACTGTGTGGATCACAACAAACTGTGGAAAATTCTTCAAGAGATGGGAAAGCAGACCACCTGCCCTGCCTCCTGAGAAATCTGTATGCAGGTCATCAAGCAAGAGTTAGAATTGGACATCGAACAATGGACTGGTTCAATATTGGGAAAGGAGACTGTCAAGGCTGTATATTGTCACCCTGCTTATTTAACTCATATGCAGAGTACATCATGAGAAATGCAGGGCTGGATGAAGCACAAGTTGGATTCAAAATTGCCAGTAGAAATATCAATAACCTCAGATAAGCAAATGACTTATGGCAGAAAGTGAAGTGAAGAGCCTCGTGATGAAGTTTGAAAGAGGAGAGTGAAAAAGGTGTTTTAAAACTCAACATTCAAAAACTAAGATCATGGCATCTGGTCCCATCACTTCATGGCAAATAGACGGGTAAAAACTGGAAACAGTGACAGTTTTTATATTCTTGATCTTTAAAATCACTACGGATGGTGACTGCAGTCATGAAATTAAAAGATATTTCCTTCTTGGAAGAAAAGCTATGCCCAGTCTAGACAGCATATTAAAAAGCAGAGGTATCACTTTGTGGTCAAAGGTCCAAATAGTCAAAGCTATGATTTTCCAGTATAATATAGGGATGTGAGAGTTGGGGGACGGTCCTAAGATGGTGGAGGAATACGACGGGGAGACCACTTTCTCCCCCATAAATTCATCGAAAGAACATTTGAATGCTGAGTAAATTCCACAAAACAACTTCTGAATGCCGGCAGAGGACAACAGGCACCCAGAAAAGCAGCCCATTGTCTTCAAAAGGAGGAAGGAAAAAATATAAAAGATAAAAAGAGAGACAAAAGAGGCAGGGACGGAGATCCGTCCTGGGAAGGGAGTCTTAAAAAAGAGAGAAGTTCCAAACACCAAGAAACACTCTCACCAGCGTATCTGTGGCGAGCCTTGGAACCTCAGAGGGCAACATAACCAGGAGGAAAAATAAATAATTAAACCCCACAGATTACATGTCCAATGGCAACTCCCAGCGGAGAAGCAGCGCAGACACCTGCATCCGCCACTAGCAAGCGGGGGCTGGGCAGGGAGGCACGGGCTGCGTTGCTCAGAGTAAGAATTGGGCCTGAGGGCAATCTGAGGGAACTAACTTGAGATAGCAAACCAGACTGTGGGCTAGCTATCCAGAGAAAAGCCCTAACCTAAGACACCGCCAGGCCGGCTCACAGAACAAAGGACTGACTAGAGCTAGCAGGCTGTGGACCGGCCCATCCCCGGCCGGAGACAGGCAGGCGAGGGCAGCCAGATTTGGAAAGGGGCAATTGCAGCCCCAGAGAGGCATCCCCTACCAAACTGCAAGCAGGCTTCATTGCTAACCAAGACTTCTTGGGATTCTGGATGGTCGACATCCGCCTGAGAAAGTGCGCTGGTTGTACACCAAGAAAACCGATCTGCAGGGACGGGGAGGTGATAAGTCGCAGCTACCATGCTCTCCAAACACCTGGTCACCTGAGCTGCTCAGACCTGGGAAGGGCACAAACGCAGGCCCAACCGAGTCTGCGCCTTTGTGGAGTACCCGAGAACCTGAACCTGAGAGGCTTAGACCTAGGAAGTACATGAAACCCAGGGCCCGCCTCAGACAGTTCCCGGCAGAACAACCTGGAGCCTGAGCAGTGTAGACTGGGAAAGCACACATGCCGTGGACGGGGGCAAACCCAGTGTGGCCGAGACACTGCGAGCATTCCTCACACACGCCAGTGACATTTGTTTGCAGTGTTCCTCCTTCCACACAGCATGACTGAACAACAGAGTCTAAAAAATGTCCACCACCACCCCCTTGTGTCAGGGCAGAAATTAGACACTGAAGAGACCAGTAAACAGAAGAAGCTAAAATAAACAGAGGGAACTGCCTTGAAGGTGACAGGCGCAATAGATTAAAACCCTGCTCTTAGCATTGACTACATAGGAAGCAGCCTATAGATCTTGAGAGGTATAAGCCAGATCAAGGAACTATCTGAAAATGAACTGACCCCACACTGTCCACAAGAACACCAGAGAAAGTCCTAGATATATTTTTACTATTATCATTCTTTTTTTTATTTTTAACTCCTCTATTACTCCTTTTTCATTTTTATAACCTACTATTACTTTGCAAAAAAGACCCTATTTTTTAAAGCAAACTTCATATATATATATTTCATAATTTTTGTGACTTTTTTTTTCTTTAATATTGCATTTTTGAGAATTCAACCTCTACTCTAGATTTTTAATCTTTGCTATTTGGTATTTGTTATCAATTTTGTACCTTTAAGAACCCAATCTTCAGTACCCATTTTTACTTGGGTGCAAGATTACTGGCTTGCCTGCTCTCTCCCCCTTTGGACTCTCTCTTTTCTCCACTAGGTCACCTCTATCTCCTCCCTCCCCCTTCTCTTCTCTACCCAACTCTGTGAATCTCTTTGTGTGTTCCGGGATGTGGAGAACACTTAGGGAACTGATTACTGGCTGGATCTGTCTCTCTCCTTTTGATTCCCCCTCTTTTCCTCCTGGCCACCTCAATCTCCCTCCTCCCTCTTCTGTTCTCTGTGTAACTCCGTGAACAACTCTAAGGGGTCCAGACTGTGGAGAGCACATAAGGAAGTGATTAATGGCTAGCTTGCTCTCTCCCCTTTTGATTCCACCTCTTCTCCTCCTGCTCACCTCTATCTCCCTCCTCCCTCTTCTCTTCTCCATCTAACTCTGTGAACCTCTCTGGGTGTCCCTCACTGTGGAGAAACTTTTCATCTTTAACCTAGATGTTTTATCATCAGTGCTGTATAGATGGAGAAGTCTTGAGGCTACTGTAAGAATAAGACTGAAAACTAGAGGCAGGAGGCGTTAAGTCCAAAACCTGAGATCACCAGAGAACTCCTGACTCCAGGGAACATTAATCGACAGGAGCTCATCAAACACCTCCCAACCAAGCACCACCCAAGGGCCAACAAGTTCCAGAGCAAGACATACCATGCAAATTCTCCAGCAACACAGAAACACACCGCTGGGCTTCAATATACAGGCTGCCTAAAGTTACTCCAAACCCACTGACATCTCATAACTCATTACTGGACACTTCACTGCACCCCAGAGAGAAGAAATCCAGCTTCACCCACCAGAACACTGACACAAGCTTCCCTAACCAGGAGACACTTGACAAGCCACCGTCCAGCTCCACCAACAGTGAGGAAATTCCACAATAAAGAGAATTCCACAAACTGCCAGAATACAGAAAGGCCACCCCAAACACAGCAATATAAATAAGATGAAGAGGCAGAGAAATACCCAGCAGGTAAAGGAATAGGATAAATGCCCACCAAACCAAACCAAAGAGGAAGAGATAGAGAATCTAGCTGATAAAGAATTCCAAATAATGATAGTGAAAATGATCCAAAATCTTGAAAACAAATTGGAGTTACAGATAAATAGTCTGGAGACAAGGATTGAATAGATGCAAGAAAGATTTAACAAGGACCTAGAAGACATAAAAAAGAGTCAATATATAACAAATAATGCAATAAATGAGATCAAAAACACTCTGGAGGGGGCCAACAGTAGAATAACGGAGACAGAAGATAGGATAAGTGAATCAGAAGATAGAATGGTAGAAATAAATGAAGCAGAGAGGACAAAAGAAAAGCGAATTAAAAGAAATGAGGACGACCTCTGGGACAATGTTAAATGCCCCAACATTCGAATCATAGGAGTCCCAGAAGAAAAAGACAAAAAGAAAGACCATGAGAAAATACTTGAGGAGATAATAGTTGAAAACTTCCCTAAAATGGGGACGGAAATAATCACCCAAGCCCCCATAATAGGACACCTGTTTGGGACAGAGGAGAAGCATTTGAGGCTTTGCAGAGTGAACCAGCTGATCCGTGACAGTCTGAATTGAATGAGAATCACTCAGAAAATCCTTGCCATAGCCCTACATACCAGACAGGGTCATGGGTCCTCTGGAAGACAGAGAGGCTGGAAGCTAGAGCACAGTGATTGCGGAGCAATCCCAGGGCGAGGTCTGCTGTTGACTGAGGATAGACAGCCCAAGGGGACCTGAGGGAAGAGATCGCAGTGGGAAATGCTTCTGAAGGAAAGACAGGCAAACAAGGAGGCAGGGCAATGCTGCTGAGTCACATACAGCGGGTGGAGCCATCTCTATAACCTCCCCTCGCACTCTGCCCCCACCCCCCAGCCAAACACCACGCGTCATCACTAGACAGCTGAAAAGACCTCAGAGAAAGGGGCCCTTCAAGCCTCTGACATGCCCAGCAACAGAGAAGGACCCCAGGTGGGGTGGCCCTTTAAGGGCCTGGTGCACCAAGAAACAGAGAAGGACCCCAAGAGGGGTCCCATCAGTGCCTGAAATGGACCAAGTAACAGAGAAGAACCAGCCAAAGAGGATCTCTGACTGCCAGCTGCTAGAGGCTAGGAAAAGACTCCAGTAGGACCACAGCTCTGTGGCTAAGGCAGCTGGTGTCCCTATACTCTTGGCACTGTCAGAATTCCCATGATCCAAGAAGCTGTGCCACCTCCGTGAACAATCCTCATTGGGGCAGAGCTGCCAGAAGCTAGGAAAAACCCAAACAGGGCTGTACCTCCTGTGACAACTGCTGCCAGCACCCCTGTGTATCGGGCATGGCCAGGGTCCCGGTGATCCAAGCTCACATGCCACCCCTCAAGGGGTCCCCACTGGGACAGAGCAGCCAGGGGCTAGAAAAGACCCTGAGAGCACCCTACTCTCCAACCTCCTATCTGCTGTCTCCCCTGGGTACCCAATACTACCAGGGCCCCTGGGACCCAAGCAGCTGTAACACCTCCACACCAGAACTTCCTAGGGGCAGACCCAAGTGCTCCAGAGCAGCCTCAGGAGCAAACCCTGGTGGATCACTCACATGCAGAGGTGGGGGTAAAACCACGACTGAAACCAGGGGCAGGGTGGCTAAGGAAGAGAACACACAATCTTCCCACCAGTGGTAAAAGCTGTAGATTAAACCCAATCAACTAGGCAGACTGTATCTACAGAATATATAAAAGGACAATGAGAGGTCCTGCAAAAGAAATGCATCAGCATGGGCAGATTCAGACATTAGAGGCAAGAACACACAAGAGTAGGACCAGATCAGAGTCTGAGCTGCCCCTACAACAGGTCTAGAGACCAGACCAGCTCAATACTGGAGGGCATCGTAGGGAGACAATGTGACTGTGACGCACAGTAAGGGAAAAGATGGTGACAGCTGAGATCCAAGAGAAACATTTATTATTCTTATATTTTAATGTGTTCTGTAGTTCCTTGTAGATTTTCTTCTTTTTCCCTTTTTTTCCCCACTGTTGCTATAGTTGTTGATTTTCTTAGTACTGTTAAATCTCTTTACACTTTTGAGAATTTTTTTTGTCAGTCACACTCCATTTCCTTTAAATACGTCTGCCTCTACATTGACCTTTTGCAGTTTGGAGGGTTTTTACCTTTTTTCTTTTTTAATTTTTAAAATTTTTTAAAAATTTATTTTTCTTTTGTACATATATTCTTTTGCTTTCTTGTTCTTTCCCTGTTGTAGTTATTCTTTAATATATGTAAATCTCCTCTATTTACCTCTATGTAACTTTGCTTTTCTATACTGTCTTTTCTATACTCTCTTTTCCTCTCCATGTTTATTAGTTTGTTTTGCTTTTGTTTCTTTATTCCCCAGTTGGCATACTACTTTGGTTTTGTTTTCAGTTTATGCTTTAGTTAGTTTTGTTTTTAACTGGTTGGTATCATTTTTGCCTTCCTTTGCTTGCTTGGTCAATCCCTCCTACTTTCTTTTTTTGGGGGACTGTTTTGGATTTTTTTATGTGTATAAATATTTTCCATTATTTTTGTTAGCATTTGCCTGATTTTGTAGTTGCCACTTGTCTGGGGTTTGCATTTTGTTTCCTGTTTTAGTGTGTTTGCTTTAATCCCCTTTTATGCCATAAGAAACCACCTGTGGAATCTCAGTTCCCTGGCGAGAGATGGGGTCCTGAGCCTTTGGAGTGGGAGCACTGACAACAAGACTCTAGACTACCAGAAAACTCATAATCCCAGACAGTATTAATTAGTGAGAACTCCCAGAGAGGCTTCCACCTGTATGCAAGACATGGAATCACCCAACTGCTGGCAGCATCCAGAGCAGGATGCCTCACCCAAACAACAAGACAAAAACACAAACCCCTACCCTCAGCACAAGGGATTACCACCACATATTTGTGCCCACCAGAGGGGAGGGAAGCTTACCTCCTCCCCACAGAGCACAAGTCACACCCAACAAAAGCCTACACAAACCACTTGACCAACCCTACCCACCAAGAGCAGAAACCAAAAGGAAGAAAGAATCCAACTTCAAAGTCTGAGAAAAGATCTTAGACACAATATGTTTTTAGAAAATGAAAAGACAGAGAAGTATTGTACAAATGATGGAACAAACTCAAAACACACAAGAGCAACTAAACAAAGAGGAAATGGACAAACTATCTGAAAAAGAATTCAGAGTAATGATAGCAAAGATGTTAAAATATAGAATGGAGAAAATGCAAGAAGCAATCAACATAATTAACACAATTACCAAGGACAAAGAAATAAAGAATAAACAAACAGATGAATAACTCAACTACTGAAATTAATAATACTCTGGAAGGAATCTATAGTAGATTAACAGAAGCAGAAGAATAGATAAGTGAGCTGGAAGACAGGATGGTAGAAATAATCCCTGAAGAGCAGAATAAAAGAAGAAGAATGAAAAGAATCAACAACAGCCTCAGAGACCTCTTGGACAACGTTAATCACACCCACATTCGAGTTATAGGGGTCCCAGAGGAAGAGAAGGACACTGAGAAAATTTCTGGAGGGATTATAGCTGAAAACTTCCCCAGCATGTGAAAGGAAATAGTCAGTCAAGTCCAAGAAGTGCAGAGAGTCCCCTATAGGATAAACCCAAGGAGAAACATGTCAAAATACATACTCATCAAGATAAGAGATTAAACACAAAAAAAGAATATTAAAAACAGCAAGGGAAAAGCAACAAGTAACATACAAGGGAAAACCCATACGATTAACAGTTGATCTTTCAGCAGAAACTCTGCAGGCCAGAAAGGAATGTCAGGATATATTTAAAGTACAGAAAGGGAAAAATCTACAACCAAGATTACTCTACCTGGCAAGGATCTCATTTAGAATTGATGAAGAAATCACAAGCTTTACAGACAAGCAAATATTAAGAGAATTTAGGACCACCAAACCGCTTTACTACAAATATTAAAGGGACTTATATAGGCAATAATGTGTTTGCTTTAATCCCCTTTTATGCCATAAGAAACCACCTGTGGAATCTCAGTTCCCTGGCGAGAGATGGGGTCCTGAGCCTTTGGAGTGGGAGCACTGACAACAAGACTCTAGACTACCAGAAAACTCATAATCCCAGACAGTATTAATTAGTGAGAACTCCCAGAGAGGCTTCCACCTGTATGCAAGACATGGAATCACCCAACTGCTGGCAGCATCCAGAGCAGGATGCCTCACCCAAACAACAAGACAAAAACACAAACCCCTACCCTCAGCACAAGGGATTACCACCACATATTTGTGCCCACCAGAGGGGAGGGAAGCTTACCTCCTCCCCACAGAGCACAAGTCACACCCAACAAAAGCCTACACAAACCACTTGACCAACCCTACCCACCAAGAGCAGAAACCAAAAGGAAGAAAGAATCCAACTTCAAAGTCTGAGAAAAGATCTTAGACACAATATGTTTTTAGAAAATGAAAAGACAGAGAAGTATTGTACAAATGATGGAACAAACTCAAAACACACAAGAGCAACTAAACAAAGAGGAAATGGGCAAACTATCTGAAAAAGAATTCAGAGTAATGATAGCAAAGATGTTAAAATATAGAATGGAGAAAATGCAAGAAGCAATCAACATAATTAACACAATTACCAAGGACAAAGAAATAAAGAATAAACAAACAGATGAATAACTCAACTACTGAAATTAATAATACTCTGGAAGGAATCTATAGTAGATTAACAGAAGCAGAAGAATAGATAAGTGAGCTGGAAGACAGGATGGTAGAAATAATCCCTGAAGAGCAGAATAAAAGAAGAAGAATGAAAAGAATCAACAACAGCCTCAGAGACCTCTTGGACAACGTTAATCACACCCACATTCGAGTTATAGGGGTCCCAGAGGAAGAGAAGGACACTGAGAAAATTTCTGGAGGGATTATAGCTGAAAACTTCCCCAGCATGTGAAAGGAAATAGTCAGTCAAGTCCAAGAAGTGCAGAGAGTCCCCTATAGGATAAACCCAAGGAGAAACATGTCAAAACACATACTCATCAAGATAAGAGATTAAACACAAAAAAAGAATATTAAAAACAGCAAGGGAAAAGCAACAAGTAACATACAAGGGAAAACCCATACGATTAACAGTTGATCTTTCAGCAGAAACTCTGCAGGCCAGAAAGGAATGTCAGGATATATTTAAAGTACAGAAAGGGAAAAATCTACAACCAAGATTACTCTACCTGGCAAGGATCTCATTTAGAATTGATGAAGAAATCACAAGCTTTACAGACAAGCAAATATTAAGAGAATTTAGGACCACCAAACCGCTTTACTACAAATATTAAAGGGACTTATATAGGCAATACGGAGAAGGCAATAGCAAGCCACTCCAGTACTCTTGCCTAGAAAATCCCATGGATAGAGGAGCCTGGTAGGCTGCAGTCCATGGGGTCGCTAGGAGTCGGTCGCGGGTGAGCGACTTCACTTTCACTTTTCGCTTTCACACAATGGAGAAGGAAATGGCAACCCACTCCAGTGTTCTTGCCTGGAGAATCCCAGGGACGGGGGAGCCTGTTGGGCTGCCGTCTATGGGGTCGCACAGAGTCGGACACGACTGAAGCGACTTAGCAGCAGCAGCAGCAGCATATAGGCAATAAACACAAGAGAAAGGAAAGACCCTCAAAGACAAATCCAAAACAATTAAGAAAATGCCAATAGGAACATATATATCAGTAATTACTTTAAATGTAAACGGATTAAACACTCCAAAAGACACAGATTGGCTGAATGGATACAAAAACAAGACCATACATATGCTGTCTACAAAAGATCCACTTCAGACCTAGAGACACATATAGACTGAAAGCAAAAGGATGGAAAAAGATATTCTATGCAAATGGAAATCAAGAGAAAGCGGGAGTTGCAATTCTCACTTTAAACAATATAGACCTTAAAATAAAGAATATTATAAGAGATAAAGAAGGGCACTACGTAATGATCAAGGGAACAATCCAAGAAGAGATAACAATTGTAAATATCTATGCACCCACACAGGAGCACCTCAATACACAAGGCAAACACTAACAGACATAAAGGGGGAAATTGACAGCAGTAAAATAATAGCAGGGGACTTTTTTATCCCACTCACACCAATGGACAGATCATAAAAACAGAAAATTAATAAGGAAACACAAACCTGAAATGAAACACTAGACCAAATGGACCTAACTGATGTCTTACGGACTTTCCACCCAAATGCACAAGAACACACACAGTTTCTTCTCAAGTGTACATGGAACGTTCTCCAGGACAGACAATATCTTGTGTCACAAATCAAACCTCAGTAGATTAAAAAAAAACTGAAATCATATCAATCATCTTTTCTGACCACAACACTATGAGACTAGATATCAATCACAGGGAAAAAAAACTACAAAAAACACAAACACATGGAGATTAAACAGTATGTTTCTAAATAATGAACAGGCTACTGAATAAATCAAAAGAGAAATCAACAAAATCCTAGAAACAAATGACAATGAAAATACAACTCGAAATCTATTGGATGCAGCAAAAGAAAAAAAACTACAAAAAACACAAACACATGGAGATTAAACAGTATGTTTCTAAATAATGAACAGGCTACTGAATAAATCAAAAGAGAAATCAACAAAATCCTAGAAACAAATGACAATGAAAATACAACTCGAAATCTATTGGATGCAGCAAAAGCAGTTCTAAGAGGGAAGTTTATAGCAATACAATCCTACCTCAAGGAACAAGAAAAACGTCAAGCAGACAACCTAAATTTACATCTAAAACAACTGGAAAAAGAACAACAAAAACAACAAAATACCCAGTTAGTAGAAGGAAAGAAATTTTAAAGACCAGAGAAGAAATAAATGAAAAATAAGGAAACACAGTAAAGATTAAGAAAACAAACAGCTGGTTCTTTGAGAAGATTAAAAAAAAAAAAGACAAACCATGGCCAGACTCATCAGGAAAAAAAAAGAGAAGAATGAAATCAACAAAACTAGAAATGAAAAAGGAGAGGTTACAACAGACAACACAGAAATATCAAGGATCATAAGAGACTATTACAAACAACTATACGTCAATAAAATGTACAACCTAGAAAAAATAGACAGATTCTTAGAAAAGTTCTATCTTCCCAGACTGAAAAAATAGAAATTATTAACAATCTAGTAACAAGCACAGAAACTGAAATGTGATAAAAAAAAATTTCCCCCCAAAAAGCAGCCCAGGGTCAGATGGCTTCACAGGTGAATTCTATCAAACATTTAGAAGATGTGTAAAATGTACAACCTAGAAAAAATAGACAGATTCTTAGAAAAGTTCTATCTTCCCAGACTGAAAAAATAGAAATTATTAACAATCTAGTAACAAGCACAGAAACTGAAATGTGATAAAAAAAATTTCCCCCCAAAAAGCAGCCCAGGGTCAGATGGCTTCACAGGTGAATTCTATCAAACATTTAGAGAAGAACTAACCCCTATCCTTCTAAAGCTCTTCCAAAATTGCACAGGAAGGAACACTTCTAAACTCATTTGATGAGGCCACCATCACCGTGATACCAAAACCAGACAAAGACAACACAAAACCAGAAAATGATAGGCCAATATCACGGACGTACATATAGGCAAAAATTTTCAACAAAATTCTAGCAAACAGAATTCAACAACACATTGAAAAGATCACACACCATAATTCAGTTGGGTTTATCCCAGTGATGCAAGGATTCTTCAGGATACACAAATCAATCAATGTGATAACACCATATTAACAAACTGAAAGATAAAAACCATATGATAATCTCAACAGATGCAGAAAAAGTTTTGACAAAATTCAATACTCATATATGATTTAAAAAACTGTTCAAAAATGGGTATAGAAGGAACCTAGCTCAATATAATAAAGACCATATATGATAACCCCACAGCAAACATTATTCTCAATGGTGAAAAACTGAAAGCATTCCCTCTAAGATCATGAACAAGACAAGGGTGCCAGCTCTCACTACTATTATTTGTCATAGTTTTGGAAGTCCTAGCTATGGCAATTAGAGAAGGAAAACAAATAAAAGGAATCCAGATTAGAAAAGAAGTAAAGCTCTAGTATATATAGAAAACCCTAAAGATACCATCAGAAAATTACTAGAGCTAATCAGTGAATTTAGCAAAGTGGCAGGATACAAAACCAATACACAGAAATCACTTGCATTTCTATACACTAACAATGAAATATGAGAAAGAGAAATTAAGGAATCAATACCATTTACCACTGCAACAAAAAGAATAAATACCTAGGAATAAACCTCCCTAAGGAGACAAAGGTGCTCTGTACAGAAAACTATAAGACACTGATGAAATAAATTAAAGACAACATAAACAGATGGAGAGAGATTCCAGATTCCTGCATTGAAGAATTAATACTGTGAAAGTGGCTATACTACCAAATGTAATCTACAGGTTCAATGCAATCCCTATCAAATTACCAATGGCATTTTTCACAGAACTAGAACAATAAATTTCTCAATTCATATGGAAACACAAAAGATCCCAGATAGCCAAAGCAATTTTGAGAAAGAAGAATGAAACTGGATGAATCAACCTTCCTGTCTTTACACTATACTACAAAGCTGTAGTCATCAAGACAGTATGGTACTGGCACAAAAACAGAAACCAATGGAACAAGATTGAAAGCCCAGAGATAAACCCAAGCACCTATGGGTACCTTATTTTTGACAAAGGAGGCAAGAATATACAATGGGGCAAAGATAGCCTCTTCGATAGACTGTGCTGGAAAAACTGGACAGCTACATGTAAAAGAATGAAATTAGAACACTTCCTAATGCCACACACAAAGATAAACTCAAAACGCATTAAAGACCTAAATGAAAGGCCATAAACTATAAAACTCCTAGAGGAAAACATAGGCAGAACACTCGATGACATAAATCACAGCAAGATCCTCTATGACCCACCTCCTAGAGTAATGGAAATAAACACAAAAGTAAACAAGTGGGACGTAATTAAATTTAAAAGATTTGCACAGCAAAGCAAACTATAAACAAGGAGAAAACACAGCCCTCAGAATGGGAAAAAATAATAGCACACGAAACAACTGACAAAGGATTAATTTCCAAAATATACAATCAGCTCATACAACTCAATACCAGAAAAACAAACAACCAATCAAAAAACGGGCAAAAGACCTAAACAGACATTTCTCCAAAGAAGACAAACAGATAGCTAACAAACACATGAAAAGATGCTCAGCATCACTCAATATTAAGAGAAATGCCAATCAAATTTACAATGAGGTATCACCTCACAATGGTCAGAATGGCCATCATCATAAAGTCTACAAACAATAAATGGTGGAGATGGTGTAGAGCAAAGGGAAGCCTCCAGCACTGTTGGTGGGAATGTAAATTGACACAGCCACTAAGGAGAGCAGTTGGCAATTCTTAAAAAATGGCAATTCCTTAAAAAAATTAGGAAAACCACCATATGACCCAGCTAGGCATATACTACTACGCATCCCACTACTAGGCATATACTCTGAGGAAACCAAAATTGAAAAAGACACATGTAACCCAATGTTCACTGCAACTCTAATTACAATAGCTAGGACACGGAAGCAACCTAGATGTCCACTGACAGATAAATAGATAAGGAAGCTGTGGTACAATGGAATATCACCCTGCCATAAAAAGGAAGGCATTTGTGTCAGTCCTAATGAGGTGGATGAACCTAGAGCCTATTATAGAGAGGGAAGTAAGTCAGAAAGAGAAAAACAATTATCGTATACTAAAGGAATGATGCTAAAGCTGAAACTCCAGTACTTTGGCCACCTCATGAGAAGAGTTGACTCATTGGAGAAGACTCTGATGCTGGGAGGAATTGGGGGCAGGAGAAGGGGACGACAGAGGATGAGATGGCTGGATCGCATCACGGACTCGATGGATGTGAGTCTGAGTGAACTCCGGGAGATGGTGATGGACAGGGAGGCCTGGCGTGCTGCGATTCATGGGGTCGCAGAGAGTCAGACACGAC
Organism: Cephalophus harveyi; assembly: GCA_006410635.1. Classification (NCBI taxonomy): domain Eukaryota; kingdom Metazoa; phylum Chordata; class Mammalia; order Artiodactyla; family Bovidae; genus Cephalophus; species Cephalophus harveyi. Next base: position 165,753 of record SJYT01063702.1, read on the forward strand.
TGAGCGACTGAACTGAACTGAATGAATATATACATGGGATCCTGAAAGATGGTACTAATGATCCTATTTGCAGAGCAGCAATGGAGACACAGACATTGAGAACAGACCCATGGACACAGGTGGGCAGGGAAGAAGGAGAGGGTGGCAGGTACAGAGAGTAACACGGGAACATACTTTACCATATGTAAAGCAGACAGACAATGCGAATTTGCTGTATGCCTCTGGAACTCAAACCAGGCTCAGTAACAACCTAGAGGGTTAGGGTAGGTAGGCAGGTGGGAGGGAGGTTCAAGTGAGAGGGGACATGGGTAAACTTATGGCTGATTCATGTTTGGTAGAAACCAATGCAACACTGTAATGCAATTATCATTCAATTAAAAATAAATATATTAAAAAAAGAACAGATCTTAATAATACCTACCTCATTGAGGTTGAGTACATTCACAAACTGTTGTGAGGCTTACATGAATCAATAAACCTGAACATCTAGAATATAGTACCTGACATGTGATTACTGGCCTCTGTATTTAACTATTAGTATTATTCTCATGAATAAACAAAGTAAAAACCATATTATTTAAACTGGAAATACTTCCCATTCTTGAGAACACCCAAAAGGTATTTTTTCCCTGAATTCAAACATCCTTTTCTGAGGTATAACTTTGTAAAGCAGTTTAACATGCACTCAGAAGGCCCAGATTTTGGTTAACATCATGAGTTTTGCTCTGGTCTAAAACACATTATTGGAAGTACTGTAACAACTACACATACATAAAATAATCTCCTAAACAACATTAAACCTCTTTAATAGTGCTCACTGTGTAATAAATACTTGAATCTGTACATAAGTCAAATTAAGAGGAGTATTATTTATCTAACCCTCCACTGTCTATGAAGTACTTAGCAGTTATTCCAGTTCCAAATATCCACATAATATGAGTACTGTATTTTAAATCAGAATGAGAAAGCCAATGTGGATTTACTCTAGTGAGCACAGAAGCTGCCTCCCTTCACCATCACAAACACAAGAAGAGTGTTTTCTTAACAGGACCTCAGAAGTTATCTTTTATAGCCTACAGTACTAAAAGGGAAAGCTGGAATATTATTACACTAGCAAGGATATTATTATTATTTGTTTCTTCTAAAGTTCTTATTTTACAGCTAAGGTAAAAAATGGAATTCAGGAGGAGCCTAAATTAGAACTGCTCTTAAGGGGATTAGGCACATCTCTCAAAATCTGAAAAAAAACTGGCATTTACATACAGACCATAAGACTTTTAAAAGGCCAAACTGAAAAGAACTGTGTGAAAGGTAATGCAGTGAAAAGATGGATAGAGCAAAAATCAAGAAGAGCTATTTAAAAACATCAAATTTTCAAGTGGGAAATCCATGTAAAGTTGGTGTCCTAAACGGAACGGAGGGCTAAGAAAGGCAACTAGACAGAGGGTGAGCTGCTCCCACTTTTTTCTAGCATGTGATGCAGATGCTGGGGTCTGAAAAAGCTGTACATCACAGAGTGACAATGGTCCAGTGAGAGGTGCTGACAGCAGAGGCACAAAGGGCACCCTTGGAAAAAGAATGACGGACAGCACCGGGCACACCCTGCAGAGCCAGGAGCGTCCTTGTCTGCCACCTCCCACGATAACTGAAATTGTCTTCAACCTCTCTCTTGCAAATATACTCGATCACGTACATTCATTAACGGCCACATGCTGACAGGTGCGCCTCTGTTCGGGAAATGCTGGCATCTGCCTTTCTGGCAAATACTCGGCTACATTCACTTGGCTGTGTGACAGTCGTAACTCCTATTACTCCTAAGAACTAGTTCACAATTTAAAGAATGAGAAGGCTCTGGGGGTTTGGATTTTTGTTTCTTTCATTGTTATGTCTTAAAAAAAAAAAAAAAAGATATGCTCAAATATTCACCACAAGCATAAAGTCTCAGATATACCACCTTTGCTTTCTCAGGTAAAGTTAAATATCTTTCAAATCAGTGTGGATGTTTTAAGAAATGAGATAGAATATTATCTTACCCTGGTGTGAGTACGAATGTGCATCTTCAGGCCGTCATTTTTACTGAATCCTTTCTCACAGTAAGGGCACTGATAGGGACGCTCACCTACAAGATAAAGGCAGGCTTCCTGTCAGAAAAGTCTACAGCAGCAAAGCAGTACTATCATTCCTCCTGCACCAGGCCTTCGCAAACACTAGTGCATGGCCAGGAAGAGACTCAGGCACGGCCAGGCGACCCCAGGGGCACTTCAGGGCAGAGGAGGAGCTTTCCCTCCTGGGGAGAGGCAGTGAGCCCGGAGCACTTCCTGCACTCAGATACCAGCCACGTTTACCAGCAGCAGGCTCGCTCCCTTTGCTAAGTCACTTCAGTCAAGCCTGACTCCTTGTGACCCCATGGATGGTAGCCCACCAGGCTCCTCGGGAGCCTGGGATTCTCCAGGCAAGAATACTGGAGTGGGTTGCCGGGCCCTCCTCCAAGGGATCTTCCCGACCCAGGGATCAAACCTGCACCTTTTACGTCTCCTGCACTGGCAGGCAGGTTCTTTAGCACCAGTGCCACAAGGGAAGCCCTTTCAATATTTCAGACCAAAGTAAATCTCCTAATTGTAAGAATTTGTTAAAAAGATTTTGCATCAATGTGCTCTGTACTGAACATAATAGGGATCTTTGTTTCACTGATACTTTGTTTTTTAAAAAAGATTTCATAGTCTACCTCAATAAGGTTATGAGTTTTAAAAGGATTTAATAAAATTGATATCCGTTAAACAGAACTGGTTAAACTAAATAAGTGATTCATACTTTCTATTATAACTGAGAAGAGGCTATATCTAGAGGTTATTATCTAGAAAACAGCTAAACCCATTTTTTTTAAACAAGCAAGCATACTCATCCACATCACACTTTCTAAAAAGTTTTACTATAAAAAAAAAAGAAAAGAAAAAAATACGACAAAATTTAATCTCCAGGACGAATGTGAAGCTACTCACTCGTCGAAGCTTATTCAGAATGGACAGTAACTCAAAATCACTAGTATGAAGAAATGACAGTGTACCTACATGATAGGATGCTAGATCCCAGCTGCAAGCAGACATCAAGACAATAACATATATGCCTTCAGTACATGTAAAACTTCTGTCTTCCCTTCCCCTCAGAGACAGGCCTTTGGACAAGCAGTATGCTGGTCCTCTGCTCCCTTACATCCCATTTGATTCTCATTCTCACTCAGTCTCATTCAGGCACAGGCTACTCGAGTCACGCCAGTCAATGTGTCCATCAGGTCGACAGTGAGCTTCTTGCGGCTTAAACTGATGGTCACTTCTCATCACGGCCTTGCCTGACCTCTGCCCAGTTGCTTTACAAAGTGTCCAGCCACGTTCCCGGGACCAGAGGCCCCGAGGCACAGGGGGACTTGCTCTGCTTTCTGAACCCATGTCGACAGTAACGTTGCCTGTGAACAACTGGGGCAGAGTCTACAGCTCAGCAACTCCCCAGCCTCTCCTTGAGACACACCGAGGATACTCCCTCTCAACTCTCTCTGAAGTGGACAGTGTGAAACTACGACAACCACTCGAGGAGGAAGAAAGAAAAACCGAAAAATAACAAAGGCAGCACAGACTGGAACAGAACTCTTTAACGAACTATCTAGGCTCACCAATTTTTTTCTGGGAGACAAAATCAACTTTTGCACTAAGTAAATCGACCAAGAGTTCTTGACTTTATTATGGTTGTGAACCTGGGTAGGTGTGGCTTTTCATACACACAGAAAATAAACACTTAGTAGGGTCCAATTTATTTGAACAACTAGGAAAAAGGAATCTTATTTTAATCCTAAAATGACAGCATACATTTATCTTCATTCCAGATCTCTGTTGAGCTCCTATCTTGAGATATCTGTATTTCGCCAACAATTAAAATTCAGCATTCATGAACTTTATCCTCTGCCACTGTGTGTCCTATATATCCTGTCCTGATTAGTTATACCACATTCATCCACTTACCAAATAAGAAACTTAAATAGCCAATTTTACTTACTTCTCCCTACATTTAACCTCTAAGTTTTATTAATTTCAGTTCTCTGATATTTGTAGAATTTTTTTCATCGACGACAAGAACAAAAAAAATATTCACAGCATCAGCCATAATAGTAAGAGCATCAGTGACAGAAGTAATAACAGAAATTATCATTTATTGATTTCTTAATCACTGAACTTTAACAATGCAAACTCACTGAAAAAAGACTAGAAGAAAACAGCAAGTTGCTAATGCTCATGGAGGTAACTCCTATATCACAGAAGTCTAGATAATTTTATTTCCTTCTTGAGAAAGTATGAAAAGGAAGTAACTTTTTAGATTTTCAATGTAAATTCATTTTACATTAGTGATAAGAAGAGTGCTAAAATATTTCCTTCTTATCTATTAACAATTAAATCAATCGAGATTACAGATAAAGCATGATAAACAGTAAAATTGTTGGTAAAGATGTTTCAGAAATTTTTAGCAATCATAAATTAACTTAATATTCATAGGTATTCTCTTTGTATCAAAGACAGAACTTTATGTGTGTGATTGCTCTCCAAATACAAATAGAATAGCCAAAACAATATAAAAGAATCAAAGGTTTATAGTTGTTGGTTACGTGAATTAAACCTAATGAAACACATCAAATTATTAGTTTCTTTCATGACAGCCAAAATTGATTAAGCAAGGAAAACGAGATAACAAATGCTAAGGAATTTTAGAGAATGGGGCAAAACAAATTAATTCCCTACTTTAACTGGTATCATAACGCAGAAATTTCTACTACAGACATGAAATTTTCTCCTCGTCTAGAGTCTGATTGTTCTGAGTCTGAATACTGCTCACCCTCTTCTAAGTGTAACTCTGCGGAAGCCATGCAACCTTAGTAAACCTCTGAAAAATGGAATAAACTTTACCTATCTCCAAGATATTCTGACCAAATATTCAGGTTTGTTTAAAGCATTCTCTGTGTTGGCAACCACAGAACAATTATTAATAGCACACCTTTTCACTGACACAGTTGATCCAGTTGGGACAATAAAAATGTATGGCCACCTATTTCGGATTGAACTGTGCTCCCCACCTCCAAAAAAAATTTCACATATTAAAGTCCTAATTCCAGCACCTCAGAATGACCTTATCTGGAAATAAGGCTGTTGCAAATGTCACTAGAGTTGTGTTATCCCTAATCTTATGTGACTGGTGTCCATACAAGAACATACCCACGAAGAGACAGAGACACAGGGAGAAGGCCCCGTGAAGAGCAGAGTTATGCTGCCACAGCAGGACTGCCAGAAGGAAATCCTGGAGCAGATGCTTCCCTGGTGCCTTCAGAGGGAGTGAGGTCATCCAACGCCTTGATCTCAGCCTTCTAGCCTCCATAACGGAATGTATTAGACAATACGCTTTTGTTGTTTAAGCCACTCAGTTTGTGGTACTTTGTTACAGCAGTACTAGCAAAGTCATAGAATCGCCTTGTTCATAATGGAGGGAATTATTATGATCATTGATTGTCTCTCTGTTTACTGTCCGTGAGACCTAAGTAGAATGGTCAGAAGAGAAACCAGTACTCTATAGACTATCAGTGTTTCCACCTCCTTCCAACTCTGAGATCCCACAATGTTGAGCTGACAGGTCTGGGTACTGAGTAAGTCCCACTCCACTCATTCTACCACCCCAGGGTTTAACTCCAGTTTTAAAGGCTGTCACTGGGTAAATGGCTTTGAGAAATTTATTTAAAAACCAGAGTGTGTGGTTTGAGAATCAGCCTTGACAGACTACATTAAGCTGTCCACCCTTTTGGTTGGAGCATGTTTAAAGCAATCCTGCCTCTCTCAGACTCCATGGACAAAGCTATCTGCTCTCTCACACAATCAGAAGCTGAATGTTACCTGTACAAGCCAACATACTGTTAAATATTAAAGCCATTTGTCTAACTTGCAAATTAAAGACAAGCTGTTATTCCTAGTTTTTTTTTTTTCACATTATGCATGTGATATTTTCTGTCAATATTGCAAAAAAAAAAAAAAACTGAGCTAAAAACCAATCTAAATGAAAAAATAAAAGTAATGGTTGAAACATACTGTTCAGAACACTTGAGGTACATTAGTAATTTTATTTCTTGTAACAACATTACGATCTAGGAATTCATAGCTTGAGTTTACAAGCGAGGGAAGTAAGGCACAGGGAAGGTAAGTGATTTGTTCATGATGACACAGCTGTTAAACGATAGAATCAGGATTTTAATGCTTAATATTTAACCCTCAGACCATCACATCAATTAATAATATGGCTAGTTTTTATATAAATGAGGTTAGACTTTCTAAAGTTACTGTCAAAAACTCTGCTTCTTGCAATTACAGCTGACATTGACCAGATCTTTCTGACTGGGAGATTGAGGCATTCCTTCAGTTATCAAAGCTCATCAGGAAAAAGTCAGGGGCAGGTTAGGAATGCATGTTATATCTCAAAGCAGATCCCAAGTGGATGCACATACTGACATAATATTGAACTACGCCTTGAGAACCACATTTAAGTAACCACCTTCAACATTTAGAAAGGAAAAATAGTATTGGCAAACATCCCATACTACATTACGAGATTTAGCTACCAATAGCTAAGATTCAATGAGCATAGTAGCATGAATAACACTGAAGCATATCTAACAGCAAAATGTTTTCACTTAACTAACGAAAATAGATGAGCATTTTGCATCTGCTTCTTTCTTTAAATTATTCTGACACTGAATATCATTAAAGTCCACTTCTGTTTTCTTCAAACACATCAAGGAACACACAGAAACATGATGACAACTGTAGAAGGTTGATTTTAAGTTGACTTGAACAGGTATCACAAAGTAGATAATCCTGGAAGCTAATTTATTCATTCATTAAATAGACATTTTTTGAGCACACACCATCTTCTATTTACTGTCCTGGGCTTTAAGAACATAGTTGCGAATATATTCACCAAATCACTGCCTCTTCAATTCTACTAGTGTAATAAGACAAGAAAATGTTAAAGAAAAAACAAGATAATTTCAGATACTGACACTGTAAGAAGAAAATAAAACAAGGAGATGGATTGAAGAAAGACCTCTGGTAGGTGACAATGGGAAAAGAACTTAGGAAAGGTCATTAGGAAAGGTAAAAGAACTGAATGTAATTTCTTGATGTCAATTTAAGTGCACTTTTTCTGTAACTCTTTCCTGTAGAATCACAAGCTTTTAAACTTACTGGACTTGAAATGGGTGCCCCCACATTCCCACTGCTGCCACACGTGAGATGAACGTAGCCGAAAAGTACTTGAAATACACAAAAGGGGTGAGTGTGGATATTTAGAAAAGAACTCCAAAAACTACCCAATGGCTTTGCAAAGGCAGCTGGTGGTAATGAAAGGGGGACATCTGGATGCCATATGAAGTACCCAGAGTCTCGCCTGGTCCCCAAACACACTACCATACATTTTTTTTAAACAAAGAAAACACACTATGACCAAAACCATTCGCTGGCACGTATGGTCAAACACAACAGAAAAAATCTGATTCTAGTTTAATATATGCCACTGTTGTTTGTTTAATGTATGCCATTAGGATTATAATTTATTGAGTTTACCATTTTTTGTGCTATAAAGACATCAGAAGAACTCCAGGCCTCGCTAAAGGATTAACATACTAATATTAAAATGGGGGAGTTTGGGGAAGAATGGATACATATATACGTATGGCTGAGTCCCTTTGATGTTCACCTGAAACTATTAAAACACTGTTAATCAGTTATACCTCAATATAAAATAGAAAGTAAAAAAAAAAAA
>SJYT01063702.1:174304-194446 GCA_006410635.1 Cephalophus harveyi
TAAGATGGAGTAAGGTCAAACTCATTTTTGATGAATTCAAATTAAATAATGTTTAAATAATTGAATTAAATAATGTTTAAGGAATTTGGAGTCATAATTTTAATTTTCACTTTGATTTTTCTAACAAAAATCAAGTTTTGGAGATGGCAAATTTCAAATGAAGAAAGCAAGCCTCAGAAATGTATGTTTCATGAAAAATACTGTCAGATGGTTCCACGTGGTTGAACTTTAACATATATATATTATACGGGAATTCTTTAAAACTTGCTATTTGTTTTCCATGAATATCACAGTATTGGCTAATTTTTCTATTTACAAATTATATTTCTTATATTTCTATTAACGAAATTATTACAAAACATTGAAGTGACTCATTCTAAATGAAAATTAAACCAAAAACTAGAATTGTATGACCATTACCCAAGCACTTTTCCAATTTCACCATTTAATTCCTTTAACCAATGGAGAAACTTAATAAATTAGTGGTACAGTACAGAGAGAAGTAAAATGCGACACTGAGAAACGGGAGCAGCTCAAATTCATTCTTGGCGATTTTCTATGAACTGAAATACTTTTTTTTTCTATAGCCAAGAGAGTCACAAAACCCCACTCACTTCACTGAACCCCAAACTGTTACTCCTGGGATGCCGCTATTAATCAAATATTGTGGAATTTCACTGTCATCTTAGAAAGACAATAAAAATCTGAACTTGACATTTATTTCTTGAGTATTTAGAAATACTCTACTTTTTAAAGTTTAAAGAGTTCACTATTTGTAAGGAAGTGGGCCATAAAATGTAAAAATCGAAAGATGACTGAGGGGGACCTTTGCATCCCAAAATACTGAACCAAAACAAATCGAGTCTTTTTTAAAAAAATGCAAGTTTCTACAACACTTCAAGAAAGTAAAAGATGCATTTTTTTCCTTAAGAACCTTTAGTTTCAGTATCAATATTTCAATTCTGAAAAAATGGCAAAGCAAGGCGGGGTTCACTGGGAAGAAGTTAAAACAGGAGAGCCATGTTCTAACTTTCTAGTCCAAAATAAAAAGAAGCCAGACCTATATATTGGTTGAGGGCAAAACAAAAACTTTTACTGATGCTAACAAAACAGGATATGAGATGCAAAACAAAAAAGGACAAGACTTCACGAATACTTTAAAAATACAATTAACCAGGAAGAAAAAGTAAAAGGTTTCCTACTCAAGAAGCCCTGGCTTGTGCAGGAAACAGATGCAAATGTTACCCATTCCCTGTGATTTGTCTGAAGGGTCTAAGACACCTACCTTCCTGAGGTCCTTGATGTGAGTGCTGCCAGAAGCAAAGCAGGTTGTTCCACAAACAGCAGAAGCATCAGAAACAATCCAGACACCAATAAAGTTTTAAAGGTTCTGACCAAGAAAGAAAAACTCCTACGTGAATTCTCCACACTGATATGTGAGACACTTCACAGTAAGGGCACTAAGTAACGTAAGGTAACCACTGATTTGGTTTTGTTATAAGGGAGTCAGACTTTGGTGGAAAACCATTCATCTTTTTACACAGTTCAGTTCAGTTCAGTCGCTCAGCCGTGTCCGACTCTTTGCGACCCCATGAATCGCAGTACGCCAGGCCTCCCTGTCCATCACCAACTCCAGGAGTTCACTCAGACTCGCGTCCATCGAGTCAGTGATGCCATCCAGCAATCTCATCCTCGGTCGTCCCCTTCTCCTCCTGCCCCCAAAGTCTTTTCCAATGAGTCAACTCTTCGCATGAGGTGGCCAAAGTACTGGAGTTTCAGCTTTAGCATCATTCCTTCCAAAGAAATCCCAGGTTGATCTTCTTCAGAATGGACTGATTGGATCTCCTTGCAGTCCAAGGGACTCTCAAGAGTCTTCTCCAACACCACACTTCAAAAGTATAGTTTTCCATTTTTAAGAATTTCTATCCGAAGTTTTATTTAACCCAGTATTTAAAGCATACTTTGCAAACAGTGGTCATGAAGTGATGAAGCAGTTAAACCTTAGGTGCCTGCACACAGAGGGGATTTCCTGTTCACAGTGCCAGCAAGGATGAATCAAGAATATAAAACTTTGAGTAGCAAGAAGCCCAGAAAACTCTTCTCTTATCCAAAACCTATAAAAGTTATAAAACCTTCCTCAGGCCTGAGGCACAACTCAGAGCTACAGAAAAACAACACAGAGAGAAGCTGCTTGGAGGGATGGGGTAGGGGGGGAGTTGGCATGGTAGCAATGGCAGGAGGAAGCACATATAAGAGGAAATCAAATCTCCTTTGGTTTTCCTAAAGGAATGTGCTGCGTTCTAAATTTAACAGCAGCAACTACTGATAATATTAGCTAATAATTTACCAATAAAGATGCTGAATTACAGTTTCAACAGTGAAAACTGTTGCATAGGCCACTTTCATTTTTGAGGGTCCCAACAAAGCAAAGAAAAAAGAAATAATAAAACTAGAGTTACATAAATGATGGCATTTTTTGTTTGTTTGTTAACTAAAGTCCATTTTTTATTCAGATGAATTTATTTTTTAAATGAATGTCCTTTTTAATGTTCAAAATCCCATCCAGGATGCCACATTATTTAGTTGTTTTTTTTTTTTTTTTTACTTTATTTTACTTTACAATACAGTATTGGTTTTGCCATACATCAGCATGAATCCACCACAGGTGTACATGAGTTCCCAATCCTGAATCCCCCTCCCACCTCCCTCCCCATACCATCCCTCTGGGTCATCCCAGTGCACCAGCCCCAAGCATCCTGTATCCTGCATCAAACCTAGACTGGCAATTCGTTTCTTACATGATATTATACGTTTCAATGCCATTCTCCCAAATCATCCCACCCTCTCCCTCTCCCACAGAGTCCAAAAGTCTGTTCTATACATCTGTGTCTCTTTGGCTGTCTCGCATACAGGGTTATCGTTACCATCTTTCTAAATTCCATATATATGCATTAGTATACTCTATTGGTGTTTTTCTTTCTGGCTTACTTCACTCTGTAGAATCGGCTCCAGTTTCATTCACCCATTAGAACGAATTCAAATGTATTCTTTTTAATGGCTAATACTCCATTGTGTATATGTACCACAGATTTCTTATCCATTCATCTGCTGATGGACATCTAGGTTGCTTCCATGTCCTGGCTATTATAAACAGTGCTGTGATGAACATTGGGGTATACGTGTCTCTTTCAATTCTAGTTTCCTCAGTGTGTATGCCCAGCAGTGGGATTGCTTAAACTATCCATCTTATTAGAGTTTCTGTGACTGTGTTGTTCATTTGATAACTGTTCATCACATTCTATTCCAAGACAATTGTCACTCCTTCCCTCGTCCCTATGTACTTCCTACTAAGATAGGATGCCTGTGACTTTGACATGAGCATTATAATCTTTGCATTAAAAAAACTAAGGCCTTTGATATTTTTCCAAAAAAGTAAAAAAAACATCACATTACTATTCAAAGTCAACAAGACATTTTGACTTGTTATATATGATACTTACTAGCTCAAAATCAACGGGGGAAGAGATGAATACAGCAAAAAAAAAAAAAAAGAGGGGAAATGGTTTATTCCACAGATGTGGTTGATCAGAAATTATCTGAAGGGTCAAAATCACACTGAGAGAATAAGAATTAAACATACAGCTCAAGATTTTACCTATGAGTAAGACCTTTTAGGAAAAGTCTGACGCTCTCAACATCAATCTCTGAAGTATGATGGGGGTGAAGAGGAAATTTTATTTCTATGCAGATTCTACACTCAGCTATTCTGCTAAATCTTAGATTACCTATAGGTAAAAGAATATTTAGTTTGGCCTAACATTAGTAATTAACGACTTAGAAAATAAATATAACAAAATAAATTTTCTTTCAACATGCAGAGGTTATTTAATTATAAAAATGTGAAAAGACATGTTTAAATTTTCATGTGTATACAGTGTCTTTTTTGTCTTTTTTTGTTTATGAATAATTGTCACTGTCTTATAGTTACTTATAATTAGTTATACCTATTGTTTTCACAACTTTGAACAAGTATTCTACAAAGAATGCTAAATTCCACTAGAAAAAATATTAGAGAAGAAAGAGTGGCTAAAATCCAAGCATAATCAAACCGTAATATACCAACTCTTTGTATTCCTAAGATGATAGCAGATAGTTACCAAAAAATTAAATATTTCCCAAGACAGTGATTTATTACTATGTTCAAATAACAGTATGCAACCAAGACCAGAACAGAAGGGCCAACACAGCCGGTATCTATTAACATGGAAAGCTGGTAGGAACTTCAGGCAAGTAATTAACCTTCTGGCCCAGAGATTTAAAGGCCCAAAAGCAGTTCCTAGAACTTCTTCCGTAACTTATGAACAGTTGATGGAATTCATGTCACAGTCCGTGGATTACCTTGTGGAACTAACCCCGGCTCTCACTGACCCTGAGAAGCTATAAACCAACAGGAAAACGTGCTCTCCTATTTCAGCTGACCCTCAGAGTGCCATCTCTGTCAGTCCAGCATAGAAAGCTGGATGATAAATTACAGAGCTGCCTGCCAGGCATGGACCTAAACACTCACCTTCACTAACGATGATGGCAACCCAGTCCATGCACCACTCACTCGCCCAAACCAGGCTGCCTGACAGCAACCCTCATCCATGTTCCAGAGATGATCTATATGCTGCTGCTAAAGGTTATGAAAAGATGCTGATGACCACAATGGGACTAGAGGGTCAGACAGTATATTGAGGGAGTATAAATCCATTTGTGATTAAATACAAGTAGGAAAAACAACCTGAGAAGGTGATGGCACCTCACTCCAGTACTCTTGCCTGGAAAATTCCATGGACAGAGGAGCGTGGTAGGCTGTGGTCCATGGGGTCGCGAAGAGTCGGACATGACTGAGCGACTTCCCTTTCACTTTTCACTTTCATGCATTGGAGAAGGAAATGGCAACCCACTCCAGTGTTCTTGCCTGGAGAATCCCAGAGATGGGAGCCTGGTGGCCTGCCATATATGGGGCCACACAGTGTCGGACATGACTGAAGTGACTTAGCAGCAGCAGCAGGAAAAACAACAACAAAACACAGCACAGTTGGCAGCAACAGCTCACATTACAGCAAGCTTACACCAGGCTAGGCACTGTGCAAAGTTCCCTGCCTACACTTTAATCTGTACCTTGAAACAGTGTTATAAAGTCAGTGCTTTTATTATGCCTGCTTTTCAGGTGAGGAAACAAAGATTTGAAGAGGTTAAGCAATTTATAAAAGCTCATAAAAGGAGGAAATCAATAAAATGGAATTTGAAAACCTCCAATCTATCTGAACACAGATTATTCATGGTTCACCCATACGAATGCTATGAGCCATATGGCTCACCCATATAAGCCTCGGATCCTGGCTATGAAAGTGATATGAATATGGATATGAAAGTGAACTCGCTCAGTCATGTCTGACTCTTTGAGACCCTTGGACTGTAACCTGCCAGGCTCCTCCATCCATGGGATTTTCCAGGCAAGAGTACTGGAGTGGGGTGTCATTTCCTTCTCCAGGTAATCTTTCCAACCCAGGGATCGAATCAGGGTCTCCGGCATCGCAGACAGACTCTTTACCGTCTGAGCCACAAAGGAAGCTCTGGATATGAACCAGTTACAAAAAAAACAAAGTATCACTGATGGTTGATTATATGACGCAGAAGTTTCTCCATATTTAGAGATCTCAGTTAGACCATAAATAACAAACTACAGACCCTCAAGCTTCCAAGATGAGATGATTTTATCCTCAATTGCTTGTTTATCAACATGATAACATCATCTAACATTATGAGTTATGGAAGGAATTAATAAAATTCTAGGGTAAGTTCAAGAGTAACACTAAGGGTTAGGAAGCACGGAAAAGAATAAGAAATAAAAATACCAGCAATGTGATACACTGGAGAAAGTTTAAGCCTCAAGTTTCATTCAAGATGAATCACATATAAATTATGTAACCTTAGCAAATCATTGTATTTTGTCCAAGTGTTACTTCAGTTCAGTTGCTCAGTCGTGTCCGACTCTTTGTGACCCCATGAATCGCAGCACGCCAGGCCTCCCTGTCCATCACCAACTCCCGGAGTTCACCCAAACTCATGTGCATCAAGGCAGTGATGCCATCCAGCCATCTCATCCTCTGTCGTCCCCTTCTCCTCCTGCCCCCAATCCCTCCCAGCATCAGGGTCTTTTCCAATGAGTCAACTCTTTGCATGAGGTGGCCAAAGTATTGGAGTTTCAGCTTCAGCATCAGTCCTTCCAATGAACACCCAGGACTGGTCTCCTTTAGGATGGACTGGTTGGATCTCCTTGCAGTCCAAGGGACTCTCAAGAGTCTTCTCCAACACCAAGTCATTACATTACATTGTCTGATGCTTTAAGATAGCTGATGCTGTTACTAATCAACATTTCGTGCAAACATAGCTGTGGAATAGTACTGGTATCTGATAACCCTGCAGACAGAGATCAGAGTCTATTTGTCATCTTTATTCCCCATTTTTGACCAATAGAGAGAAACTCTGCCAGAAGGACACAAATTAATAAGAAAAGCCCAGACTGGTCAGAGAATATTTACTCATTTTATAGCTGCCAGCATGTGCGCACCTAGGTTGCTCTAGCTGTCTTACTGATTCTTCATGTTATTTTCAACAGCTTTCATTCAATTTGGATGGGGCTAAAGAATTAGCATGCAAGAAATGGCAATGATCATACCTCTGTCTCTTATACACATACAGATGTGTATAAGAGACAGTCCTTGCAGTCCAAAGGACTCTCAAGAGTCTTCTCCAACACCACAGCTCAAAGACATCAATTCTTCGGCGCTCAGTTTTCTTCACAGTCCAACCCTCACATCCATACATGACCCGTGGAAAAACCATAGCCTTGACTAGACGGACCTTTGTTGGCAAAGTAATGTCTCTGCTTTTTAATATGCTGTCTAGGTTGGTCATAACTTTCCTTGGATGGTCATAATATTTCCAAGGATGAACCTTGGAAATATGGTAAGTGAAAGAAGTCACAGAAGAACATCTATAGTATGATTCCATATATGTGAAAGGTCCAGAAGAGGCAAATCTATACAAAGAGAAGTCAGAAGACTTTACCAGAAGTTATGAATATGTGGTTTCCTTTTGTGGTGATAAAAATGTTCAACAATTAGAAAGTAGTGATTGTTATAAATACAATTCTGCGAATACACTAAATACTATGGAATTATATACTTTGAAAGGATGAATTTTATGGCATGTGAATTATATCACAATAAAGCTGCTATTTTTAAAAAAAAGCAATAATAACAGTTTTTCTCAGATTTTAAGGATTACAAGAGATTTAAAGTATGTGTATGTTATTGTATACACACACGCATTTACACAATTATACTATGCACTTAACACATACCAGACCCATAAGTACTTCAATAAATGGTACATATTGTTTTGAGAAAATAACACAGGCTTTAATTGAAATTAGATTAATGCATAATTGTGCTTTTAGGATTTGATTTTTACTATTTTTGCAATCCAAGAAAAACATCTGGACATTAAAAACACTGCTTATGAATTTTTACATTGTGTAAAAATCCAAGTAAATTATGCAAATCTAATTTTTTAACATACTTTATCTTACATTTTAATTTATAAAACTGTGGTTAAATAAGTCCATTTATTTCTTCTATGTCTGTGATAAAAACTGAATTCTTTGAAACACTGTCACAAAATTATGAATGTAAATTCTATAAATTAATATATTTACAAGAGGTAGTATATTGATAATAACTGTATCTGTTACCTTACACTGCAGATATATAACTAAATAGATCTTAGTACTAATTCTTGCCTTGTCTTATCAATTTAAGAGAGCTAAGCTAATCTTTAAAATGATAACATCCTCACTACACTGTTGGTTTAAGAGAATGTTCCTGAGTCCGTTTTTAAAAGAAGTAATGCCTAAAACTGTTGGCACAAAGACAAAATCCTGAATTTAGGCCATATGAATGTCACTTCATTGTTGTTACTGAAAGAAATAAGCTCAACTATAATCAAACTTCAGCAGCACTGCATCAACATTCTGCCAGCTAAGCAGGCCTTGAAACCAGAGGGCCTCTAGCAAATAATATAAAATGTGCCATCGATCATTAATACAAATCATGGCAAACGCACCTACATGAAACATTATTATATTTAATGATAAAGAATCATAATATATACTGCTATTAGGTTATTTTCAATAACAAAAATCAGATCTTTCTCTTTCCTTTTTTCTTTGGAGGATAGGGGCAATATTTGAAATATATATAACTTATTTAACGGAAAAATTACTTTCCATTTCTTTCTTCTCCCTAAGAGCTATTAATAAAGCTAGTTTTTCTCAGCTTTTCCCAAGGAATTTACTGAACAGAATTTAGTCAAACATTACTATCTTTTTTAATCACTGAGGGATCCTTCTATGCATTCCTACTTCAGAAACTGTTCCCCTGAGAGACATCACTAGTATAATAATAATCACATAGTCTAAGAGGGCTTGTATATTTTTCCTCCTACCTTTTTTCCTATTATTAATCCATTCCAACAAAAATGTGTGCAGCTCTAAGCTTTATCTTAATTGCCTACACATTTATCAGACGTTAACTAAGCATTAAGTCTACAAAAGAAAAACAAAACCACAACCAACCTATGCCCTTCGGGAGCTTATCCTCAAGTAGCAGAGGAAGACATGAACGGTGTGGTTAGTGTAGTGACAACAGTGATATTAAAGTGAAGAACAGAACAGACAAAGCACTTAGTATCTGGCTGACTCAAGAAAGGGTAGGTCTTCAAACAGGAGGAAGAATTCACTGTGACGCAGACAAAGACGTGAGGGGGTAGGAGGTGCATTCGAGACAAACGCAGCTGCAAACAGGCACAGCATGCTCCAGGAACCGGGTGAGTATGGCAAGAGAGGAGACCAGCAAGATGAGCAGGGCTCCACCACACAGGGGACAGGAAGACTACGCAGTAAGGAGGGGAGAGGCTCACGATGCAGACATTTAGAAGGGGCCCCGGGCAGCAATGGGGAAGATGCAGAAAGGATGAAAAAGAAGCTATGGCCATACTCCAGGTGATAAGGCAGAGGCCTGAACTAAGGCACATCTAAGTGGTGGTGGCAACAGAGGCAGGAGAGACTAAGGACACTTCAGAAGGTAGAACTCAGAAGGCAAGTCTTGGTGAGTGACTCAAAGGGCTGAGTCAGAAACCTGGCTTCTGGTTTGGGGAGACTGTGGGTGGCTGTACTGCCTACCACCGTGGGGAGCATCTTATTATTCAAAACTGAATTCCAATAAATGCCTTTGCTGCTAAGTCTTCTCTGCCCTCTGTAGTTTAATATGATTCCTTCCACCCTAGGGTTCCCTGTGTCTATAGTGTGTACCAGATATTTGGTTAAGTCATAATGCATATGTAACATTTTTCATTTAACTTCCTTACTGTGAACTTGTCATGAACATGTCTGTCTCTGAGTAAACTATCAATAGAAGTTCCTTATAATCAAATATCACAAGGTTACAGAGCACTGTGTACTCAATAAACATTGGCTGATTCAAGTGCTGTGCTTGTTTGTGCTTGGGCTTAGTCGCTCAGTTGTGTCCAACTCTGAGACTTCATGGACTGTAGCCCGCCAGGCTCCTCTGTCCATGGGGATTCTCCAGGCAAGAATACTGGAATGAGTAGCCCCTTCTCCAGGAGATCTTCCCAACCGAGGGATCGAACCTGGGTCTCCCACATTGCAGGTGGATTCTTTACCATCTGAGCCACGAGGGAAGTCATATTATGAACAGATACTAGGAAGAGATAGATAACCACTGTCCTTTTCTAGGGTCTTAAGACTATCTTCTCTCTCTTTAAATACAGTAGGGCTAAATGAAGATTACAATTTTTTTAAAAAAGATATCCACAGATGCTGGTGAAATAAAAATATTCTCCCACTTTTCAGGACTAGGGCAGACATGGTTAGGGCCTTATTGAAGGTGAGAGTTGTCTCTTCTTTTCAGTAGTTATCTATTGCTTTAAAACAATTAAAAAAACATCAAGAGGTTTGTACCATGAATGCCCAAGGGCAATGGAATGCCCACAAACCGAATCATTTTTTTACTAACAGAGAACAGCAAAGGTTTTACAAACATCTGTTTTGGGTTCACTCTTGGATTCAAGGAATATGACTGCATGAGATTTGGCTGCGGATTGTTATATGGTTCATGTAATGACATGTAGAAATGTTTAAATGGTCACAAAACAAAATAACCACATAGTTCACAGGCATCTAAACAAAGTTTTTACAGGACAAGCTGCTGTGTATAATCTAATATACACTGTTTCTCTATAAGAACCCATTTATAGCTTCATTCTCACTATAAAACTGTCTTACTATTTTTAAAAAAGTACATGGTAAGGACGGGGAAAGAAGGGAGAAGGAGAGGGAAAGAGGAAAAAAAAATTAACAACCAGAGTCTAGTTTATTTTAGTAAAAATGTATTCTATAGTATCCTTTTAAGTAGTAAATTATTTAATTTAAATTAGTTAGTAATTATAATTCTCCAATATTTTAACTATGTATATTCACTTAGAAGCTTTCCTCATACAAAGATAATTTTCTGCCATCTGGCACAATAATATCTCCATATGGAAGCATTACTTACATATCAAAAATAAAAGAGAAATAAGAGATTGTAAATGTAGTATATTTGGCATAATACAAAGCTCAAATTATAGTCTATAAAGTTCTATTTTAAGAGGTCCCCCATATCAACATTTGCTCTTTCATATTATTTGATTACAGAACAAAACTATATCAATTATTTTGGTTAGAGAGTTAGCCAGAAAAAATTAAATTTAGTCTCTCATATTTTATTCATTAGTTTCCTCAGAAACGGACACCACAGTTGGGAGTAAGAACAAGTGGGTTCTAATTCCAGTTCTTTGCCACCATATGACCTTGGAAAAGTCACAGTTTTTCTATCCTTCAGTTTTCTTTGTGCAAAACAGATATTACAGCAGAATTTCTGCCTGCTTATTACTTCATTAATCTGGTGTCATTTTATTAAGATACTTTTCATAGAAAAAAGAAAGAAAAGAAAAACAGACCATGATAATAAATAATTTTCATAAGTGCTTTGAGATCTTCAGAGAAAAGTGCCACTGGAATTTACTGGAAAGACTGCACAAAATCAGTATTTGCCAAGTGCATATATCAGGAAAGGAGTGAATAAAATAAGAGCTCAGTGATTGATATTGGTTTTAATGACTTATCTAAACTTTGAAATACGAAAGTATATTATCCTGAATATTCTTTATCCTAAAATTGACTACACGTGAAAATTACTCAATGTAACTTCAGTTACAGGACTACGGGAAAGTTGCCGTCATTACATTACATTGTCTGATGCTTTAAGATAGCTGATGCTGTTACTAATCAACATTTCGTGCAAACATAGCTGTGGAATAGTACTGGTATCTGATAACCCTGCAGACAGAGATCAGAGTCTATTTGTCATCTTTATTCCCCATTTTTGACCAATAGAGAGAAACTCTGCCAGAAGGACACAAATTAATAAGAAAAGCCCAGACTGGTCAGAGAATATTTACTCATTTTATAGCTGCCAGCATGTGCGCACCTAGGTTGCTCTAGCTGTCTTACTGATTCTTCATGTTATTTTCAACAGCTTTCATTCAATTTGGATGGGGCTAAAGAATTAGCATGCAAGAAATGGCAATGATCATACCTCAAGCATTTCTCCTGTTTAGGCAAATATACTTACAGCTGCTGCTCCAGGACTTTAACAAGGACTTTATGCTAATTTCAAAAAACACAGAATCCTGTAGGCTCAACATTGTGTCCCAACTGGCTGCAGCAGCAGCGGTAGCAGCAGCAATGGATTTGTTGATCTCTCTCTGAGCCGCTGTCCCTTCGGCTTTCACAGGCAGCAGAGTTTTGGCCCACAGAGCCTCAGCTTCATTACCATGCAGTCTCGCAGTGACGCACAACTATAGTGGAAATGCTGCTGAATGCAGATGAACTGTTCAGCTGAATAAAGGCTTATAAGTTTATCACAGTGCTCTGAAGGACACCCTCACCTTTCCTGCTGGAGATACACACGTGGCCGAAATCACCAGCTCTGTTTATTGTCCCCGTTATCAGTTTTGATGAGCTGTGTCCCTGGCTGCTTTCAGGGTAATCACTACTGCTAGTAAACAGACAAGGGTAGCGCTCTGCCCTTGGGTGCCAACTTTTCTAGCTCAGAGCCTCAGAAGTCAGAAACGAATTTGGATCCAGCATTAAGATCTTTAAGTCTCTTCCTATAACAGCTGACCCTCTCTGCTGCCAAAAAAGCATCGGAGGTGTTTATTCCACTCCAGTCAGTTTGTCTAGGTGATTTTCGTAGTCAGTTCTCTCCACCCCTCTACACAACCAGGCAGTAAGCAGTGACTTTCTCAGCGGGCTTATGATGATGCAGAGTCCACTGCCTCACTTAACCCGCCAGAAAGAACGCTGGCTAATGGAATGAAAGGATGATGTAATGAACACCATGGCTGAGCTTCCATCAGCCTCTAAAACTGCTCAGCTCAGGACAAAGTTTCCTCTCCTACAGGCAACTTATTCAAAAGAGAGAACTCTATTAGAATAATGGGATTATTTTAAAACATAGGGTCTTCTATTCTTAACACAGAACATAATTCCCCTCAAACTCTTATAGTCAGAATACCAGTAAATAGTGAGAAATCCTCTGGCCAAATAAAACGCACGTTTTAAACACTTTATTCTATAGAAACTATTTTTAAATGAAAGCTGACACTATTGAAAGTTTGACTGTTCTTCAAAATAGTAGAAATATTCTAAAATCAAACCTGACAAATAATATTTGATGTTAATATCAGAAGAAAAATGTCTT
Source organism: Cephalophus harveyi (assembly GCA_006410635.1). Classification (NCBI taxonomy): domain Eukaryota; kingdom Metazoa; phylum Chordata; class Mammalia; order Artiodactyla; family Bovidae; genus Cephalophus; species Cephalophus harveyi. The sequence goes on from SJYT01063702.1 coordinate 187,240, forward strand.
GACCTCACAATTTACCATTACTCTGAAGATCAGTATTGGGAGGAGGCGGGGGGGAAGGTGGTATTTTTCCATCTGTGGCAATATATTTGTACTGATCCGTCTATATACTTCTGTATCCTTTAAATACCACAAGGAATAAGTAAATTCCATGATCAAAGTCATAACTGAATAGATTAATTCATAGCCAAAAGGCTAGGCACTGTATTAAAAGCTAAAAGAATATTCTTCTATGCATAATACATTAAGGAGAAAAGATAGTCATATTCATTAAGACACATTCAGTGGTAATAGTATTACTGAGAGCATCATTTAAAACTTATTTCTTCAGAGTAGTCCAGGAACTCTGGAATAAGTCTGCAGCCATTCCTACCCCTGAACAGATCTAAAATCAAAATTCAAACCAAAGCTACAAAGGATAACCACACAGAATTCCAATACCACAATACTGTTGTTTCAGCACATCTTCTTGACCAAACACATCTCAGGATCAGGGAAGAGCAAGGTTTCTCCTGGCCTAATGGAACACAAGTGCCTCAAGGATTTGCACGAACAAAGGGTACTCCATAGTCCAAAAACACTGCCTACAACATCCATTCTTGAACATTAACAGTGTATGTCAACCAACAAAAGGCTCTCGGTAATACACAAACTGGTTCAGTTTTTCCCTTTAATCAAATATTCCCCAAAGTGATTCGACAATACAATCCTCTTTTCATCAAATGGCTGTTAATAGAGTCAGGGAATAAGCTGATCTAGACCCAAACAAACTACACCAGCAAATGTCAAGACACAGAACTGAAGCATTTCAGCAAGCAGACAAGTCAGAAGGCATACACACAGATACTTTATCATAGTTTTTCTACCACTATTGAGCTAAGCCTGTTAGTCTTACACAAAACTTAAAAGCTGCTTAATATCATTAGTTCCACCAAAGTAATCAGAGCTTATTCTTAGTAAACCTTTGTAAACTATAAACTTTTATAAACTATAACTGTCACATAGAATGTCTGAATAAGATAATTTTTTTAGGGGCTAGGGGTTAAATAATAGGTGATTTTTTTCACAATCTGAAAAAAGAGGATTTTCTTCTGCCTAAGTTTTACATACATGGATCTAAAAGAATAAATCAGAACCTAAAGTTTCCCTTATATCTAATCAATTACTATGTGCATACAGCCAAAGCAAATCAACAGCTTCTTTGAGACAGAGCTACATAAAAATTAATTTTAGGGCTTATTTTAGAAGTTCCATTTACACCAGGTCTTCCTTGTAACAGAAGGTGAATGAAAATGACACTTTCCATTTATATGGAGAGTAATTCAACAAACTCATGTGAGCAGAGCCTGGGTTCTTACCATTATACTGAAATGCAAAAAACAAAATAAGTAGCATTATTATTCCAACTATTATTCACAACTTTAACAAACATTAATGGACTAAGGATTTCCTTTCTAACACTTGTCAAACGTTCATCACCCATATCACTGAAAACTATGTATACACTCAACAGTTCTTCCAGAAGACTGGGCCAGAGTAGTACTACATTCCAAATGCTTCTCAATCTCTCAATTACTAACCAAACTTTTATATTACACAAATAATAACAGTCCTATCATCTTCAAGTGATTTCTCTATCCTCAACCTATCAATCAATCACATAGCCTAGAGCTTATTGCAAGCTCAAAAAAGTGAAGTGAAAATCACTCAGTCGTGTCAACTCTTTGAGATCCCATGGACTATACCGTCCATGGAATTCTCCAAGCCAGAATACTGGAGTGGGTAGACCTTCCCTTACTCCAGGGGATCGTCCCAAACCCAGGGATCGAACCCAGCTCTCCCGCGTTGTAGGTGGATTCTTTACCAGCTGAGCCACAAGGGAAGCCTAAGAATACTGCAGTGGGTAGCCTATCCCCTTCTCCAGCGTATCCCAACCAGGAATCAAACTGGGGTCACCCGCATTGCAGGCGGCTTCTTTACCAGCTGAGCTTAACCTATCAATTAATCACATAGCCTAGAGTTTATTGCAAGCTTGACAAAAGACTAGTCAAAATGTCAGTCAGTCTTCCACTTTATTCATTCCATAAATTCAGAATTCTCCAAGTTGTATCATTCATATGTATTTTTTAGTCTAATCACCATAAAAAGATAGCTGCACAAATCATTTCTTGATGGCACATTCTTGGAAAAGCAGAAAAATTTATTTTGGATCATTTCCTCCAACAAACCTCTCCACACTTTAGACTGTAATATTAAAGAACGTTTTTAAGATTTAGAACATTTTTAAAAAATTCACAGTTTCAATATTATCAGCCTTTGCTGAGGTCCTCTTGGCATGGGCCAGATACGTAAAGCACAGGGGAACAGAAGAAGGCTGTGCCAGTCTTCTTGCCCCCAAGGAATTAGAAAGTAGATGTTCTTTCTTTTAATCAATTTCCATTTGATTCTATGTCCTTTTCACTTGCATTTTAAGGATTCATGGAATTGGTTACTTGCTTTACATTTCTAAGTAGAAGGCAGATAACAGTACATCCTAATAAACCGAGTGTGTATACCAGGAAAAATTCTCAGTAAATCCTACAAAAATATTCTCATTTAGATACAGTATCCAAACAAAATGTTCTTTAATAAAAAATGAAGCTTGGACTTAACTGACTATATCATACAATACAATCCAAGAAAATTTAATGTTCTACCAACCCAAAAGGAAATAAAAGTCTTCAATTATTAACAATTCTTATGAACAGTACAAATATAATGGATTAAGCCTTATATCAACATCTTTTAAAATATCTCAGAAATTATTAAACCAGTATCCAAATAATCATAGTATGGAAAAAACAGAAACTTGACAAGTTTTTCTACAAAAAATGTCAAATATCCTATCACTCCTAGAGCCTTTCACAGTCCCCACAGATTTTAGCTTCTTTGGAAAGTCCTCATCATTTCTGGAGTTTAGAAAAGAGACTGAAAAGTTTTCGGTATGGAAGGAAAGATGCTCTTGGGTCTATCAGGTAATTAACATCACACATGAAATGTAAAAAAGAAAAAACAAAAAGGCTATAGAAATCACTTCCTATTTTGCTTTATAATACAACAAAAAATTAACAATAATTATCTATAACAGCAGTTAACATTTACTTTTTACTACACTTAATTCTACTTTCTATATTTCTCAAATTGTCTACCATGAATTGGATTTAATATTTTAAAAATTCATTTCCTTGGAGAAATGACTGATTCGAGGGCTAGAGCATAGAAGACACAAGATAAGCCTGAAACATCTTGTAAGGCTAGGAAGTGGGAAAGGGCTCAAAACACAAAATAATGTGGGTATGTCAAAAGGAAATGGGAGCCAAGTGATAGAGCTGCCAACAGTCAAAGCTAACACTTGGAGCAACAAAATAAACAATGTAGTATGGAATATAACCCAAAGTATAAAATAAATATGCATTGAGGCTATACTTGTATAAATAAATGATTAAGTAAATAAAGGAGAAGAGACAAATCTCATATTGTACATACAGAAGAGTTAACTTACCAGGCTTGACTGATGTTCTTTGAAAGGTCTGCTTTGATTGGCCCCTGGCTAGCATCAAGGAACTTAAATTTTAAGAGGGGTCCACCATTCCCAGAGGAGAAGGCAATGGCAACCCACTCCAGTACTCTTGCCTGGAAAAATCCCATGGACGGAGGAGCCTGGTAGGCTGCAGTCCATGTGGTCATTAGCAGTCCAACACGACTGAGCGACTTCACTTTCACTTTTCACTTTCATGCATTGGAGAAGGAAATGGCAACCCACTCCAGTGTTCTTGCCTGGAGAATCCCAGGGACGGGGGAGCCTGGTGGGCTACCGACTATGGGGTTGCACAGAGTCGGACACGACTGAAGCGACTTAGCAGCAGCAGTGACCATTCCCAGAACTGAAAAGAGCCGCTCAATTATGCCTAAATTTTTGGTACAAATAATATAGTTTATCCTGAACAACTGCTTTCCTTCAGCAAGTCCAAAATGGTGTATGTGCCATGTCAGCAGGCCCAATAAAAATCCTGTAATCTGAGTCTATAATGAGCATCTTTTCTATGAGGAGAAAAAGAAAGATAAAGGAAAAAAAAAAGATTTAACTAGAACACAGATAAAACAAACAATATCTAAAAAATACATTTAATGGCTGGCACCAGGAGATTAGAGTCTGTGGAAAAAAAGATCAGTAAGTATGGAGAAATGGAAATATTAACTCTACAAAGTGAAGTCTAAATGATAAAACAAGGGGAGGAAATGCACAAAGCCTCAGTGACCTTTGGAGCAATATCAGATAGTCTAATACATGTTGGAATATGCCAACCATATCATAAGCCAACTGCTGGAAACCAATGACAAAGGAGAAAAATCTCAAGAGCAGTTGAAGAAAATGATAAACTACATACAGTGGAACAAAGATAAAAATGAACACATCTCATCTGAAACTATACAAAGCAGAAGTTGGAATGCATGCTATCACTGAAAAGCTTAAAAGTGATGACCTATAATTCTATTATCTGGTGAAAATATCTTGCAAAGATCAAGCAAAAGCTTTTCTGAGACAAAAACTGAAAGAATTTGTCACCAGTAGATCTACATACAAAAAAATGTTAAAGAAAGTTCTTTAGGCAGAAGAAAAAATTATACCAGATGAAAACCTGTATAACCTAAACAATACCATCGAAAACAAGTGATGGGAAGTGTCAGAAATGGTACACTGGCAGGAAGGAGAAGAACTTTTGCTTCTTTTTTTTTTTAATTTTCTTTATGTTAATTGCTTAAAGCAAAAGTGGTTAACAATCTACAACAAAATCAGGTTTATACTGTGTATAAAAATAAAACATTTGACTACAATAGTACAAAGGATGAAGAGGAGAAACAAGTATAAAGTTTCAAGATCCTACATTATACATAAAATGTGCTATCATTTGAAAGTAGACTACCATAAGGTAAAATTCATTTTTTAAACCCCAGATTTAAAACTCCTAATTTTATTTAAAAATTTTTAAATAATAAGCCAATAGTAGAATAAATTAGAATACTAAAAAGCAAAGGAGCAGGGGAAAACAGAGGGGACAAACAGGAAACAACCACAAGATAGATTTAAACCCAATCATGTCCCTAATTAAATATAAATGGTCTAACCACTGTGTGAAAGCATCATGCCAGGTACAAAAAGGATAGTTCAGTGAATAAAACAAAGCTTACGCCCTTGGGAAGGTTGGGATCCAGTGGTGGTGATAAAGAGCATGTGGTATGTGTGGGTGTCCGTCCCTACACGCTGTGTGCTTAGTCGCTCAGTTGTCTCCCACTCTGGGACTCAGTGGACCGTAGCAGGCCAGGCTCCTCTGTCCACGGGATTCTCCAGGCAAGAATACTGGAGTGGGTTGCCATGTCCTCCTCCAGCGGATCTTCCCAACCCAGGGATCAAACCCAGGTCTCCCACATTGCAGGACTGGATTCTTTACCATCTGGGCCACCAGGGATGTCCATGTCCTTACATACATACATCCAGATACAAAATAACCAGTTGTGATTAAGTGCTGTGACGGTAATAAAGGAGGTGTAGTCTGAGTGAACTCCGGGAGTTGGTGATGGACAGGGAGGCCTGGCATACTGCGATTCATGGGGTCGCAAAGAGTCGGACACGACTGAGCGACTGAACTGAACTGAGTGACAGAGGAAAAAAAAAATCAGAGAAGGCCTAGCTAAGATAGAGTGATCAGGGATGGCCACTCACAGGGAACAATATCAAATATGAAATCTGTTCAGCAGTGGACCTTCTTCTGAAGAATGAATTTTATGCTTAATCCCCAAAAGGAAATCAGACTGAAATCAAAGTAACTCTGGCTGACCAGGGTTAGAATATCAGAGCCTTAGCCACTTGCCTGAGGAGATTCTCAAAGAATCCCTGAAATACGAATAGGCCCCCACAAAAAACTGAGGCCTATAACTGGACGCCACAGAAGAGCTCTGATCAAGAACAAGGTCAGACAGACCAACCAGATTAGTGAAGGGGAGAATGGACTTAAGGAGAACACAGTAAAAGGTGATAGGCTACCTATATTGCTTAGGTAAGGGGTAAGGACTAAAAAGATAACTAGTATACACATCTATTTCTGCTTTATTGACTATGCCAAAGCCTCTGACTGTGTGGATCACAATAAACTGTGCAAAATTCTGAAAGAGAAGGGAATACCAGACCACCTGACCTGCCTCTTGAGAAATCTGTATGCAGGTCAGGAAGCAACAGGTAGAACTGGACATGGAACAACAGACTGGTTCCAAATAGGAAAAGGAGTACGTCAAGGCTGTATATTGTCACCCTGCTTGTTTAACTTCTATGCAGAGTCCATCATGAGAAACACTGGACTGGAAGAAACACAAGCTGGAATTAAGATTGCCGGAGAAATATCAATAACCTCAGATATGGAGATGACAGGAGAAGGCAATGGCACCCCACTCCAGTACTCTTGCCTGGAAAATCCCATGGACGGAGGAGCCTGGTGGGCTGCAGTTCATGGGGTCGCTGATTCGGACACGACTGAGCGACTTCCCTTTCACTTTTCACTTATATGCATTGGAGGAGGAAATGGCAACCCACTCCAGTGTTCTTGCCTGGAGAATCCCAGGGACGGGGGAGCCTAGTGGGCTGCCGTCTATGGGGTCACACACAGTCGGACACGACTGAAGTGACTTAGCAGCAGCAGCAGCGTGCAGATGACACCACCCTTATGGCAGAATGTGAAGAGGAACTAAAAAGCCTCTTGATGAAAGTGAAAGTGGAAGAGTGAAAAAGTTGGCTTAAAGCTCAACATTCAGAAAATGAAACCACTGAGGGGGATGCTGATACCAACGGTCCTTTGAGCATCCCCCAGTGATGATGATACTAAAATAGGGACTACAAGTTATTTGTCAGCAGTGTGTAGGTTTGCATTTGTGTTAATTTACATGTCAGTTACAAGCTGGAGAGAAAAGGACTTGTTTTGCCTCATTGCCACAGGTTCAGAAATCTCACAGGGATTGTGTAAATAAAGTTTCTGTGGTGTTTTTTAAAAAAAAAAAAAAGAAAATGAAGATCATGGCATCCGGTCCCATCACTTCATGGGAAATAGATAGGGAAACAGAGTCAGACTTTATTTTTTGGGGCTCCAAAATCACTGCAGATGGTGACTGCAGCCATGAAATT
>SJYT01063702.1:194918-244343 GCA_006410635.1 Cephalophus harveyi
GGTCGCAAAGAGTCGGACACGACTGAGCGACTGAACTGAACTGAACTGATACATACTTAGTGGCTTCCCAAGTGGTGCTAGTGGTGAAGAATCCGCCTGCCAATGCAAGAGACACAAGAGATGCAAGTTCGATCCCTGGGTGGGAAAGATCCCCTAGAGAAGGAAATGGCAATCCCCTCTAGTATTCTTGCCTGGAAAATTCCATGGACACAGGAGCCTGGCAGGCTAGTCCATGGGGCCACAAAGAATTAGACCCAAATGAGCACATACATACTTAAAATAATTCAGAAAAAGGCAATAAAAATGGGACAAGGAAGACAGATTCCATTTTTTCTGAACAGGTACTTCTTGACGGATCTGATGACAGCACAGGGAAAAAAAGAGGCAAAGCTAAAATAGTAAAAAAAAAGTGACCCTTACACTTAGGTGACTGGGTGGACAGTGGTACTAAACATGGGCTGGCAAAGGGTAGTTTGCAAGGGGTAGCAAGGAGAGTTTGGGCAACATAAACCTCAAATCTAAAGGCATCAGGGCTAGAAGCAAGAGAAGAACAAAGATAGAAGTACACAGACAGCCACTCTCACAAGTTCCCCAGCTTCTCCATTTGTGAAAGGCATAAACAGAGTTCACTATCTCCAAGTACATGCTAGCCAATAGTAACTACAAAGTAACAAATTTAGCTAAAACCAAGAAAAATAAAAACAAGCAAGAGACAATAACTTTAAAATGAAATAAAAGAGTAATGATGGGACTCTTCCCCTGAAATACAAGGACAAGAATTCCATCTAGATTTCTGGAGAGAAAGGATTCAGGTCGTGACCAAATAAACTACTTATTTTAGAAGTATAAATCAAGTTTCTGAATTAATGGTCATATAACAGAGTCTCTAATAAGAATAAGCTTCAGACAATGTCACAGATTAATCAATACATAAGTGTATTCACAAGTCAGCAGCATAAAAGCAATAAAGAAGCCTTTTAACTAAGCTCAATAACTTGGAGAGTGGTTACCTATACAGCAATATATTATTCAAGAATGCCATAGGTATAATTACTGTTACCTTCCTGACACAGGGTATTGATTAATAGCCCAATTAATAGCCCAATTTATTCCTAGCTTTGAAGTTCTTTTTACGTATTTCACACGTAAAACAAAAAAATTGCTTCCTTTGCTTAAAATGAAGTAGTCCAGACCCTGTAATCATACTTTCTTCTCTGCCCTCAAAAACCATACCAATTTGCTGTCATTTGGCCCAGTGCTAAGACATTATTATTTCTTGAATTAAAACAAAAATCTATTTCTGAATATATTTAAAACTGATTCCTGAGTTCCTTAAGAACTCTAGACACTAGAAATTAAATGTAATCGCCTGAAATTGCTTTTGGAAAATACAGGTGAAAAAAATCCAGATACAAAGTTTCTAGTCAAAAGGTTAGTTATTGGATTTATATTTTTTACAACACGCACAATGTACATTCATTGCCCCAAAATAAACTAGAATTCTTACTACTAAGATACTTTCATTGTCAGTACAGGATATACAGATGTACTGAGAAGAAAAAAGAGTATATGCATTAAAACTGGTCAATCCTACTGGGAAAATCACTGCAGATGGCGATTTCAGCCATGAAATTAAAAGACGCTTACTCCTTGGAAGGAATGTTATGACCAACCTAGACAGCTTATTAAAGAGCAGAGACATTACTTTGCCGACAAAGGTCCGTCTAGTCAAGGCTATGGTTTTTCCTGTGGTCATGTACGGATGTGAGAGTTGGACTGTGAAGAAGGCTGAGTGCCGAAGAATTGATGCTTTTGAACTGTGGTGTTGGAGAAGACTCTTGAGTCCCCTGGACTGCAAGGAGATCCAACCAGTCCATTCTAAGGGAGATCAGTCCTGGGTGTTCATCAAAAGGACTGATGCTGAAGCTGAAACTCCAATACTTTGGCCACCTCATGTGAAGAGTTGACTCATTGGAAAAGACTCTGATGTTGGGAGGGATTGGGGGCAGGAGGAGAAGGGGACAGAGGATGAGATGGCTGGATGGCATCACTGACTCAATGGACATGAGTTTGAGTGAACTCCGGGAGTTGATGATGGACAGGGAGGCCTGGCGTGCTGCAATTCATGGAGTCGCAAAGAGTTGGACATGACTGAATGACTGAATTGAACTGAATGGGAAAAATAGGTAAAATTCTATGGACCATAATTGAAGGTGAACTTAAAATGTATTGCCCAAAGAAAAACATTTTTGTATGTGAAAATGGGCACTAGCTAGTAACAACACATCAGAACAGAGATGTAAACCATTAACTGGCCAAGGTCAATGGAGACCAATGGTCACTTTCTCCATGAAGCACCATCACAAAGCAAAAGCTCATGACTTCCTGCCAACACTTGTCTTTCTGAATTTTTCTTACATTGTCAGTAGCACAATAAGTTTTCAATGAACTAGAAGTTTTTATTGTTAGAGCCACTTTTTAATACCATTCTTACCTTTAAAACAAAAGGGTGAGTTGGCAAGGCTGTAAAAAAGAATACGAAAGGAAAGGGAGTACCAAACTGCAGAGGCAACCAAATGTAAAGACAAAAATTACACTTAGGAAGTAGAGTACCAGCAATTTTAGGAAGATGAAGAGATTGTTCATGGTAATTAAATGGGCAAGCCTGAAACCCAGGAAATGTTTATGAATGATCAATCTTAATCACAATGTATTATAGTGTATTAAAAACTAATTTGGAAGAACCTACCTTCGTAACGTTAATATTCTTTAAAACCTCATTCTAAACCTTATAAATCAGAACCCACTTCTTTATGGTTCCCTAGGTCATTCTTAAGCACAGTAAAGCTTAAGAAGAGCCAATTTTAAGATATATTAATATAAAATATAAGATATACTGATCTAAAATTATCTTGGTTGTGTCATTTTTAGCACATCTCTTATTTTAAAATAATAGCACATATTTATTTAAAAATAGAGATTAAGAAAACTCAGAGCCCTAAGATATAATAAATTTTCTGCATTCCTTATAAAGAGCTTTTTAGAGTTTTTTTTTAAAGTTTCTAGAAATATATGCCAGTTTATACTTCCTGAGAACAGTATAAGAGATCATTGGATGGCTTACCTAACCTTAAACACTCTTTAGAAACAGAAATTCTGTCAAAAATGTATGCGTGTGTGTGCTCAGTCATGTCCAACCCTTTGCGGCCCCATGGACTGTAGCCTGCCAGGCTCCTCTGCCCATGGAATTTTCCAGGCACAAATACTGGAGTGAGTTGCCATTTCCTACCCCAGTCATCTTCCTGACCTAGGGACTGAACCCATGTTTCTTGTATCTCCTGCACTGGGAGGCAGATTCTTTACCACTAGCACCATGTGGGAAGCATCAAAAGTTTAAATAAAAGTAGACTTTAAAATTCAGTTAATGTGCCAGTAATTTACATCTATAATACCTACAATTATTTTATATTATTACTTAACAGTTTGAATAAATCAATGATAGAATGTTCACTTTGATGATACGGCATTTGGTAAAACAATTCTCAAAGGTGGACTGATCCCCATCTTGATCACCATCTGTCTACAAAGAATCCTTGTATTTCTAAAAAAAAGAAATATGCAATGAATTACCTTTAGAGTTAATTTATTCTATTTAGAAAATGACTAGGTTTAAAAAACTTCATGGCTAAAGTAAGGCAAGGTGCATATTCTATCCACGTATGTAGCAGGATGGGGTGCTAAAGGTGGCTGGAAAGTACAGGTATAGCCTAGTAGACAATGAGTTCCATTATGGAAAGGTTCATAAAACAAGATGATTGATAAAAAGCAACTATTTTAGAACTCCACATCAGGCTATTAAGGGCATACAGGAAATCTGTTAAGCCAACAATTGTTATCTTTAAAGAATGAACCATCTGGCCTCCCACAAATAGAGAATCACAGATTATTTTTTTAACTGAAGAATCTTTAGAGATCATGAAATACAGTCCCTCAAATCTTAGATGAGACAACTGAAGCCCAGGGAGGATAAATGATATAACTGGATCCAAATCAAATTAATGAATATTTAGTGAATACCTACTGTGGATAACACACTATTCCAAGAGTTACAGAAAGTAAGCTTAACAGTGGAGCCCTTCTTCAAGTGGTCCATTCTCTACTTCCCAGGTAAATCACCTGTATGTAGCTCTCTGATGTTAGCAACATCCTTTTCCATATCCTAGCTTAGGGCCGGAACACTTAGGTCCCTAGACCAAATCTGGTTCATCGCTTGTACTGAAACACAGCCACACACATTCTTTCACCATCCAGGCTTCTTTTGCTCTACAGAGTCAAAGCTAAACAGTTATGACAGAGACTTATGGCCCCCAGATCCTAAAATATTTACTACCTGGCCCTTCCCAGAAAAAGCTTGCCAATCTCTATTCTAGAGCACTTTGTGCTTTGATTTGAAGGTGTTTTTTTCCCCCACCTTTTTTCCTTTTCAAACTAATGGAAGGCTGGTTTTGCCTCAGGAACCACTGCCCACTGAGCAATGTGCTAGATGGTTTTGAAGGAAAAAGTCAGTGAGCTAAATATGGCAACTGAAGCAGCTCTCCATAACAAGTGAAAACCTGTGCTGGCACATAAAGGACAAGAATCAAAGGACAGAAGACTCTTAACTTTCAACAAACATTTAATAAGTGCTTACTAAGTACCTGCCATGGGGCTACCCACATGGATAAGACCAACTGAGTTCTCAAAGAAGTCACCACCTAGAAAAAGCAGCAGCACTTTCATATTAAAGGGAGTAACAGAAGCTAGTGGACAAAGACAGAGAATAATTAACTGAGGTTAGGGGTGACAGAAACTAGTTAACCCCAAAAACAATCACACAGAGACTTCTATTCCCCCTACCGAGCTCCAGCTGCAGGAAGTAAGCATGATTAGAAGCTTGTAACTACGGATTGTTGCCTCAACCCAAAGGCCACAACTTATAGGTGGGTGGAGTTAACCCTTGGACTGGATGTTGCTTCCCGAATTCCCTTTATAGCACGCTTTATTTTTGTTTAACCTTTCTAGTATAATTCTTTTAGTTACATTTTAAATTTACATTCAGCTTTAGTCATCTTAACCTACTCTGCTGTGCAAGTTTTAACCTCTATATTCTTTTTTCAGAATCTTCCAATATGGATATTATTTTTTATTAACTTTTCATCTTTTTATGCCTTATTTCTAATATTTCTTTATATTTTTCTTATCCCTTTTTGTTTCAACTATTTTATCTTAGACACGCTATCTCCTGCCTTTTGTTTCTCCAACTGAGAATAAGCAGGTGTGATGATCAAAATAGCCACCAGGAAAGTATGGTAACTGAACAATGTAACCAGCCCAGCCTCAGAGTGGAGGTGGGTCCAGGGACCCTGGTGTGGCGAGGACTCACTGATTAGTTGATGCAACCTGAGGTGGTCAAGGTCTTCCCTTACAGCTCAGTTGGTAAAGAATCCACCTGCCATGCAGGAGATCCCAGTTCGATTCCTAGGTTGGGAGGATCCTTGGGAGAAGGGATAGGCTACCCACTCCAGTATTCTTGGGCTTCCCTTGTGGTTCAGCTGGTAAAGAATCTGTCTGCAATGCAGGAGACCTGGGTTCAGTCCCTGGGTTTGGAAGATCCCCTGGAGAAGGGAAAGGCTAAGAGGGTCCTGGGGTAGGGCAGGAGGGCTGAGACTGCAGGAATACTTGGGGAAGGAATGTGGCTATAGCTGAATATCAACTGATAGTAGAAATTGTAGTATTTTAACAACCAGTATCACCATACCAGTGTTGATACTAGATCAACATCAGTTCTGTGATTAGGAAAACAACAGAGTAAGTGGGATAGAGAAGAAATCATTCCAGGCCTCTTAAAAATGGAAACAGGTACATCTCTATTTCAGTTAAGTTTCTTGCAAGTTCTTTCTAAAAGGACATTACAGGCAGACTTCTAAAAGTCTTTCTAAAAGCCAAAGAAGTAAAGACACTGCTCCTAATTCTAGCCACATTTAACTGCCCCGATTTTCAAAAATATACATCCATGTAATTTGAGGAGACAGTTCAAAATGACCCTTCTTAAGAAGTCTTAGGCAAACTTTAAAACCAGCCAAGAAAAACTACTGAAGTAATAGTGTTACAGCAACTTCTAAAAACCTTCATATCTGAATCACAAGACCATTTGGCCGTAGCTATTTGGAAGAGTGCACATTATAGACAAAGAAGGAAAGTACAGGAGAAGGTGTTGCAACCCAAGCTCCCATGATCTGTCATGAAGCTATAAATCACATGCTAAAATGGTTCAGAATTATGCACAACGAAAGACCTAGATCCAAATTCCTAGAATGTTTTCTATGATGGAATGCTCCAAAGATAAATTCTAGCTAAACTGATTCATCTACCTCCAAGTCAAAAATCCAAAATTCTTTGTAAACAATAGTAGCCACCATGTATGGAACTGTGTATCAATTTCATTGCCATTTTTGGTAATCTTAAAAGCAATGCTACATAGAAAAAAATCATTCAAATTGACAGGTGAGGTCAGTTTGCCTAGAGAGATTAAGTAGCCTGTTCAAGGACACATAGCCAGTCACCAGTGGAGCTCAGCTCAGGTTGGATCAAAGCCCCCACTCAACTCTTTTCTCAATACTTCACTGCGTCTCTCCTCTCACACTTGGAGGTCTTTCCAATATCACTTCTCTATCATGAGAATTCTCATAGACTCAGAGAAGGCTTGAAAGTAACCACCCACAAGACTTCTCCTACAATCTTCAGCAAGTACTGCCTGTAAAGTAACAAGGCCCACTTAAGGAAGCAGTCCTACTAGATTTCAGGACAAGACCCTGACGCTGGGGAAGGTTGAGGGCAGGAGGAGAAGGGGGGACAGAAGATGAATTGTTTGGAAGGAATCACTGACTCAATGGATGTGAGTTTGAGCAAGCTCAGGGAAATTGTGGACAGGGAAGCCTGGCATGCTGCAGTCCACAGGGTCGCAAAGAGTTGTACATGGCTTAGTTACTGAAAAATAACAATAATGAAAAGCTCAGCACTTCCAAATCCCACTTGCATAAAAAAGAATTCTTGAACTCCTTCAGACACTTACACATGAAAACAAGCTATCATTTGGGTCAAATCAGAAATTCTAAAGCAGACTGAAAATGACCTGGAGCTCAAGTTCTTCCATGATACTACTGCGTCCAACAATCTTTTAGTGACATCTGAATTTCAAAGGATTCTCCATCTCTTTTGGTCTCTTAGCATTTGAAATGGCAAAAGAAAAACTTCATCTCGATTTTCTCACAAGACTTTCTCTAAATTCCCTATTAATAATCTAGTCTTTGATGAACACTTAGAACACTCTTTACTCATCTCATTCCCATCTTAAAAGAAGCTGGTCTGTCATGGTATTCCTCTACCCAACACAGGGTGTATAAAACAAAAGCAAGTTATGCGAGTGACATAAAATCTAACCACTGAGAGCAATGGTTCAACAAAAACAAAACTAAAAAGGTCACTTATTAAGAAAATCCAGGTGGTAATAGTTAGCATCCCCCATTCTTCACTAGTCACCTCTTCACTAGTCAGTTCAGTTGCTCAGTCATGTCTGACTCTTTGTGAACCCATGGACTGCAGCACACCAGGCTATGCTCTTTAATAAGCTGTCTAGGTTGCTCATACGGAGAAGGCAATGGCACCCCACTCCAGTACTCTTGTCTGGAAAATCCCATGGGTGGAAGAGCCTGGTAGGCTGCAGTCCATGGGGTCGCTAAGAGTCGGACACGACTGAGCGACTTCACTTTCACTTTTCACTTTCATGCATTGGAGAAGGAGATGGCAACCCAGTCCAGTGTTCTTGCCTGGAGAACCCCAGGGACAGGGGAGCCTGGTGGGCTGCCGTCTATGGGGTCACACAGAGTCGGACACGACTGAAGCGACTTAGCAGCAGCAGCAGGTTGGTCATAACCTTTCTTCCCAGGAGTAAGGGTCTTTTAATTTCATGGCTACAGTCACCATCTGCAGTGATTTTGAAGCCCCCAAACATAAAGCCTCTCGCTGTTTGCATTGTTTCCCCATTTATTTGCCATGAGATGATGGGACCAGATGCTATTATCTTAAAATTTTCTGAATGTTGAGTTTTAAGCCAACTTTTTTCAACTCTCCTCTTTCACTTTCATCAAGAGGCTCTTTAGTTCTTCTTTATTTTCTGCCATAAGGGTGGTGTCGTCTGCATATCTGAGGTTGTTGATATTTCTCCCAGCAATCTTGATTCCAGCTTGTGCTTCATCCAGTCCAGCATTTCTCATGATGTACTCTGCATATAAGTTAAATAAGCAGGGTGACAATATACAGCCTTGACATACTCCTTCCCTGATTTGGACCCAGTCTGTCGTTCCATGTCCGGTTCTAACTGTTGCTTCTTTACCTTCATACAGATTTCTCAGGAGGAAGGTCAGGTGATCTGGAATCCACATCTCTTTAAGAATTTTTCAGAGTTTGTTGTAATCCACAGTCAAAGCCTTTGACATAGTCAATAAAGCAGAAGTAGATGTTTTCCTGGAACTTTCTCACTTTTTGATGATCCAATGGATGTTGGCAATTTGATCTCTGGTTCCTCTGCCTTTTCTAAAACCAGCTTGAACATGTGGAAGTTCACAGTTCATGTACTGTTAAAGCCTGGCTTGGAGAATTTTGATCTTTACTTTGTTAGTGTGTGAGATGAGTGCAATTGTATGGTAGTTTGAGTATTCTTTAGCATTGCCTTTCTATGGGATTGAAATGAAAATTGACTTTTTCCAGTCCCGTGGCCATTGCTGAGTTTTCCAAATTTGCTAGCATATTGAGTGCAGCACTTTCACAGCATCATCTTTCACGATCTGAAATAGCTCAACTGGAATTCCATCACCTCCACTAGCTCTGTTCATAGTGATGCTTCGTAAGGTCCACTTGACTTCATATTCCAGGATGTCTGGCTCTAGGTGAGTGATCATACCATTGTGATTATCTGGGTCATGAAGATCTTTTTTGTACAGTTCTGTGTATTCTTGCCACCTCTTCTTATCTTCTGCTTCTGTTAGGTCCATACCATTTCTGTCCCTTATTGAGCCCATCTTTGCATGAAATATTCCCTTGGTTATCTCTAATTTTCTTGAAGAGATCTCTAGTCTTTCCCATTCTATTGCTTTCCTCTGTTTCTTTGCATTGATCAGTGAGGAAGGCTTTCTTATCTCTCCATGCTATTCTTTGGAACTCTGCATTCAAATGGATATATTGTTCCTTTTCTCTTTTGCCTTTCACTTCTCTTGTTTTCATAGCTATTTGTAAGCCCTCCTCAGACAACCATTTTCCCTTTTTGCATTTGTTTTCTTGGGGATGGTCTTCATCCCTGTCTCCTGTACGATGTCACGAACCTCCATCCATAGTTCTTCAGGCATTCTATCAAATCTAATCCCTTGAATCTATTTGTCACTTCCACTGTATAATCATTAGGGATTTGATTTATGTTATACCTGAATGGTCTAGTGGTTTTCCCTACTTTCTTCAATTTAAATCTGAATTTGACAATAAGGAGTTCATGATCAGAGCCACAGTCAGCTCCCAGTCTTGTTTTTGTTGACTGTATAGGGCTTCTCCATCTTTGGCTGCAAAGAATATAATCAGTCTGATTTTGGTGTTGACCATCTGGTGATGTCCACATGTAGAGTCTAATCTTGTGTTGTTGGAAGAGGGTGTTCCCAAAGACCAGTGCATTTTCTTGGCAAAACTCTGTTAGCCTTCGACCTGCTTCATTCTGTACTTCAAGGCCAATTTGCCCATTACTCCAGGTATTCCTTGATTTCCTACTTTTGCATTCCAGTCCCCTATAATGAAAAGGATATCTTTTTGGAGTGTTGGTTCTAGAAGGTCTTGTAGGTCTTCATAAAACTGTTCAACTCCTTAAAACTCAACCAAAAAGCATTTGGAATTTTATAATTAGTGCTACATTTTGATTTCTTTCTCCTAGGGAACTATGCTGAACACCTCAAGAGAGATATACCAGCATTCTATTTAAATGTTTACATTCCATGAAGTCATTAACACTTTGTAATGAAATGAAAATGGTACCTTAATATGAGCCTCAATTGTTTTTGTTAAAGTCATATAAAACAGCTATATAGTTAATCAGCTTACCTAACCAGAGTGTTATAAAAATAATTATCAACTGTTCATTAAAGTGCAACAAAGGATCTGAAAGAGATGCAGATACATCGAAATTACAGTATTTTCCTACTGAAATATCACTCTTAATTAAAATGAAAGCACCAAAAGAAAAAAGTATGTGTTCCTTAATGGAACAATTGATCTTGATAGATATACTAATGTTTTAAAAAACATTTCATCCATAAAGATTCAAAAACATCAAACACAGCCATGATGTAGAGTAAAAGGACAGTGGCGTTACTGTATCACTTGGTAGCCAAGAAACCTCAAAGAATTTGGTTAAGCCTTCCTGAACTTCTAAAATTTTGCATAACAAATATCTTACAGGGTTTTCATGAGGACTTAGATAACATCTGCTTGCTGCTGCTGCTAAGTCGCTTCAGTCGTGTCTGCCTCTGTGCGACCCCATAGACGGCAGCCCACCAGGCTCCCCCGTCCCTGGGATTCTCCAGGCAAGAACACTGGAGTGGGTTGCCATTTCCTTCTCCAATGCATGAAAGTGAAAAGTGAAAGTGAAGTCGCTCAGTCGTGTCGGACTCTTAGCAACCCCATGGACTGCAGCCTACCAGGCTCCTCCGTCTATGGGACTTTCCAGGCAAGAGTACTGGAGTGGGTTGCCATTGCCTTCTCCAACATCTGCTTATTTAACCAATATTTATTGAGCAACTATTATATTCCAAACTCTGAAACACATCAGTAGACAGAGCAAAGTCCAATGCTCAACTTATATTTTATTTGAGGGGAAAAAGAGAGAGGTATGCATTAAATGGGTAGATAAATGAGACCATTTAAGTAATTGGTAAATTAAAGCAAGAAAACAAGACCCAGAATAATAAGGTGCTCAAATAACGTTGATACATACTCAATTCTGCTCAATGTCTCATTATCTCTGTTCTTGGTGAATTATAAAAGTCAGCCATAATATATTTACACTCACTTCTTGACTATAAACAGAATGAACAACAAAATTAAGGTTGATTCCATCTGAATAAAAATAACCCGACCCTGGAGATACAAGGATTTTGCAGCTGTTACAACAGAAGCCTGTGAAAACACACTGCCTGATTCTTAGGATCTGACTCATAACTATGCCTAACATTCATTCTCCTTCAATGGTCAGTCAACACTGTAGTATATTCTGAATCAGTGAAGCGCATTTTCTCCCCGCCAACTCTTATGCCTGAAGATAAATATTAATATTAGTAGAATTGGCATGAATAATATCTATCAGAAAATCAGCCTTTGATTACCTAATTAGGACTCTACACAAAAAGTATACAGATAAATTTGAGGATTTATGAAAAAGATTACATAACATGAACACAGGAAAATTGTAATTCCTTTTCGTCATTAAGGAAATAGGTTAGCAAATAAATGATTTACCTCATTACAACAAATTTACAACATTATACAGCCATATAAAGTAGAGTCTCTTTAGTGTAAGTTATAACTGTTAGCTAATCATTTAATCAAAAAGCTCCATTACAGTAGGAATCAGGAGGGAAAAATCAATAGGTCTACTAAAGGTTTTAACTTAAACATAAAATCCATGTTTATTCCCTAGCTTTCTGTTGTAGTGCCAAGTCCTTGTCTCTTAAGGTGAATTTGCTGATTACTCAATTATTGTCTTTCTTGTCTCCAGTCCATGTACATCACCTATAACAACCCAGTCTCAATTTCTTCAAAGTGGAGTGGGAAGTTAAAGGGCTCTAAGGGCAAAATCCTTCTTGAACATTTCTCTGACCTATGTGTAATTTAAAACAAATTTTCTTGAGGAATTCACTTCTGTGGAGTATGACCAAAGTATTCCACTTTGTTTATACCAAAATAACTTTCTTTTCAGACTCAGATTTTCCTGAGTTATGTGATACCTAATTAAAATACACGATCACAATTACAAGTATAATTGGCATAAACAAGTTTGGTTGAAAACTCAAGTCTCGGTAAGCCCACAACTAGTTAGGAGCAGAAGTGGTGGGGCAGGGGATTTAAATGGTGTGCAGTGTACTACAAGCAATTCTTAATATATTCTACAGAGAAATAGAAGATTTTAGGTAAATTCAGTGGGTTGTTTGAGAATTTCTATCAACTTTTAAAACATCAGGTCAGTTAATGTTTAGAGAAAGTTTAAAAAATGAAAAAATTTATTAAAAGCAAAGAAAAATGTTCTTCAAAATATCAACCCCTGCAAATAAGCCTATTTTTGTTAAAGAAACCATAAACATCTATAAATACTTCTGGAGTTAAAAGACACAAGGTCAATTTCTATATACTGCAAACTTATTCTCAATTTGTCCTCTCACAAAAGTACAATTATCAATCCATATGATTGATTCAATCCAATCTAAATTCCTTAGAAATAACTTTATTTAAAATGAACAATGAAAAAAGTTGGAAACAACTGACCCAAGTACAAAGCTATGAGATTACATACCAGTTTTTCTCTAAAAGAGTACTTTTTTCTTTGCATTACTGATATGAAATCTCTTCATACTCCTGGTTTCTCCTTTCATTAAATAAGCAAAACTGTAACACCCTTTAAAAGAACTGCACCCAGTTCTTTGCATCACTTCTGAATAAACTATTGCATTATCTCTATCCCAGAACTACCAGCAAACAGGAAGTAAAATTTATTCATGCTGAGTTGCAAGTAATCAGTGTGTAGACTAGTGTTAATCATGTGCATAGACTGGTGGAAAACATAGTATCAAATTTTGAGATTAAGGAAAAGACTTTGCTGGTAAAGTGAAATTTAAGAAACCAAATCTTTTTACAGATATTGCCAAAAAAGTCCATTAAATTAATTTTAATAATCATTTCCTAAAGTTGAGATTTATTTTTGAAGAGAAAAACGAGGTAAGAGCAATTCCACAAAGGACCTGTAGCCCCTGAAACGTCAAACAACAGATTCTTCAGTTGTTTCAGTTCCATAATTTTGCTTTATTTTGACTGATTGGTAAAAAGATATACAGTAAAGAAAGTCTTTTAACTGGCAAATCGAATGCTTTTTTGCAAATTAATATAAATTATAAAATCTCATTATTATAATTTATAACATATATACTATGTCCAAAAATATGTAAAATAGTATTTTAAAATAAAAAAAGGAGCCAGATTAAACTAACGAGCATAGGATATTACATTTAAACACAGGTCCCTTATATATGAGTTTGAGCAAGCTCTGAGAGCTGGTGATGGACAGGGAAGCCTGGAGTGCTGCAGTTCGTGGGGCTGCAAAGAGTCGGACACAACTGAGTGACTAAACTAAACTGACAGTGAAGAAAGCAATTAAATGATTCAAGATTGAAAGCTAAAGACTACATTTCTAATAACATAAATAACTGCATATACTAACATATTCATATTGCTTATTTATGCATATCTACATTATTGAACACAAAACTAACTGCTGAATGATTCACAGATTTTAATTGAAATTAAGAGTCACTTTATTTTGGGGCTCCAAAATCACAGCAGATGGTGATTGTAGCCATGAAATTAAAAGACACTTACTCCTTGGAAGGAAAGCTATGACCAATCTAGACAGCATATTAAAAAGCAGAAACATTACTTTGCCAACAAAGTTCCGTCTAGTCAAAGCTATGGTTTTTCCAGTAGTCATGTATGCATGTGAGAGATGGACTATAAAGAAGGCTGAGCACCAAAGAATTGACGCTTTTGAATTGTGGTGTTGGAGAAGACTCTTGAGAGTCTCCTGGACCGCAAGAAGATTCAACCAGTCGATTCTAAAGTAAATCAGTCCTGAATATTCATTGGAAGGACTGATGCTGAAGCGGAAACTCCAAGACTTTGGACACCTGATGCGAAGAACTGACTCATTTGAAAAGACCCCCAATGCTGGGAAAGATTGAAGGCGGGAGGAGAAGGGGATGACAGAGGATGAGGTGGTTGGATGGCATCACCGACTCAATGGACATGAGTTTGAATAAGCTCCAGGAGTTGGTGATGAACAGGGAAGACTGGCGTGTTGCAGTCCATGGGGTCGCAAAGAGTCAGACACGACCGAGACTGAACTGAACTGAACTAAAGAGTCACTAACCATCAGTGGTCTCACCTCCATTTTATACACTCAAATGAGTGAAGAGTATAAAAAAAAGTAACTTCTACTACCAGTACATTCTAGATATCAATATTTATTTCTTCTTAAAAGTTCCTTCCCTTTTCTTCTACATAATATTTTAACAGAAAGTATGGTTTCTTCTAAATATGACTCTATTTTTCAAACTGACAAGAAATAGTGTTAAGGAGAATACAAAGAAATAAGGATACTGCCCTGGGGAGCTTAAACTGAAATACCTTTGAAAGGTAACTTGGCATTGTCTACCAAAATTTTCAAGGCACACAGAAATTTATACTGAGAAGCAATCATACAAAGGCATAAAGTAATACAATAAATGGATAATAAATAAAAAATAAATGAATATTTATTAAATAATTACTTCTAATAATTAACAACTAAAGTCACTCTAAGTGTTCATCAATAAGGGACTGATTGAATAACTATTGTATCACACAATGGAGTGCATAGTTTAAATGAGACAGAAGAATGTTTATGATGCATTAAATGAAAAAGCGAGTATCGAAACAGATAGTAAATACCATTTTTAAATTATATAAATAAAATGTATAAGTGCATATTAAATATACATGGAAAACAGCTGTAAGAATATATATGAAATTTTCAAAGGATTTAGAAGATGTGTATAAGAGACAGCACCATACCAGTGTTGATACTAGATCAACATCAGTTCTGTGATTAGGAAAACAACAGAGTAAGTGGGATAGAGAAGAAATCATTCCAGGCCTCTTAAAAATGGAAACAGGTACATCTCTATTTCAGTTAAGTTTCTTGCAAGTTCTTTCTAAAAGGACATTACAGGCAGACTTCTAAAAGTCTTTCTAAAAGCCAAAGAAGTAAAGACACTGCTCCTAATTCTAGCCACATTTAACTGCCCCGATTTTCAAAAATATACATCCATGTAATTTGAGGAGACAGTTCAAAATGACCCTTCTTAAGAAGTCTTAGGCAAACTTTAAAACCAGCCAAGAAAAACTACTGAAGTAATAGTGTTACAGCAACTTCTAAAAACCTTCATATCTGAATCACAAGACCATTTGGCCGTAGCTATTTGGAAGAGTGCACATTATAGACAAAGAAGGAAAGTACAGGAGAAGGTGTTGCAACCCAAGCTCCCATGATCTGTCATGAAGCTATAAATCACATGCTAAAATGGTTCAGAATTATGCACAACGAAAGACCTAGATCCAAATTCCTAGAATGTTTTCTATGATGGAATGCTCCAAAGATAAATTCTAGCTAAACTGATTCATCTACCTCCAAGTCAAAAATCCAAAATTCTTTGTAAACAATAGTAGCCACCATGTATGGAACTGTGTATCAATTTCATTGCCATTTTTGGTAATCTTAAAAGCAATGCTACATAGAAAAAAATCATTCAAATTGACAGGTGAGGTCAGTTTGCCTAGAGAGATTAAGTAGCCTGTTCAAGGACACATAGCCAGTCACCAGTGGAGCTCAGCTCAGGTTGGATCAAAGCCCCCACTCAACTCTTTTCTCAATACTTCACTGCGTCTCTCCTCTCACACTTGGAGGTCTTTCCAATATCACTTCTCTATCATGAGAATTCTCATAGACTCAGAGAAGGCTTGAAAGTAACCACCCACAAGACTTCTCCTACAATCTTCAGCAAGTACTGCCTGTAAAGTAACAAGGCCCACTTAAGGAAGCAGTCCTACTAGATTTCAGGACAAGACCCTGACGCTGGGGAAGGTTGAGGGCAGGAGGAGAAGGGGGGACAGAAGATGAATTGTTTGGAAGGAATCACTGACTCAATGGATGTGAGTTTGAGCAAGCTCAGGGAAATTGTGGACAGGGAAGCCTGGCATGCTGCAGTCCACAGGGTCGCAAAGAGTTGTACATGGCTTAGTTACTGAAAAATAACAATAATGAAAAGCTCAGCACTTCCAAATCCCACTTGCATAAAAAAGAATTCTTGAACTCCTTCAGACACTTACACATGAAAACAAGCTATCATTTGGGTCAAATCAGAAATTCTAAAGCAGACTGAAAATGACCTGGAGCTCAAGTTCTTCCATGATACTACTGCGTCCAACAATCTTTTAGTGACATCTGAATTTCAAAGGATTCTCCATCTCTTTTGGTCTCTTAGCATTTGAAATGGCAAAAGAAAAACTTCATCTCGATTTTCTCACAAGACTTTCTCTAAATTCCCTATTAATAATCTAGTCTTTGATGAACACTTAGAACACTCTTTACTCATCTCATTCCCATCTTAAAAGAAGCTGGTCTGTCATGGTATTCCTCTACCCAACACAGGGTGTATAAAACAAAAGCAAGTTATGCGAGTGACATAAAATCTAACCACTGAGAGCAATGGTTCAACAAAAACAAAACTAAAAAGGTCACTTATTAAGAAAATCCAGGTGGTAATAGTTAGCATCCCCCATTCTTCACTAGTCACCTCTTCACTAGTCAGTTCAGTTGCTCAGTCATGTCTGACTCTTTGTGAACCCATGGACTGCAGCACACCAGGCTATGCTCTTTAATAAGCTGTCTAGGTTGCTCATACGGAGAAGGCAATGGCACCCCACTCCAGTACTCTTGTCTGGAAAATCCCATGGGTGGAAGAGCCTGGTAGGCTGCAGTCCATGGGGTCGCTAAGAGTCGGACACGACTGAGCGACTTCACTTTCACTTTTCACTTTCATGCATTGGAGAAGGAGATGGCAACCCAGTCCAGTGTTCTTGCCTGGAGAACCCCAGGGACAGGGGAGCCTGGTGGGCTGCCGTCTATGGGGTCACACAGAGTCGGACACGACTGAAGCGACTTAGCAGCAGCAGCAGGTTGGTCATAACCTTTCTTCCCAGGAGTAAGGGTCTTTTAATTTCATGGCCACAGTCACCATCTGCAGTGATTTTGAAGCCCCCAAACATAAAGCCTCTCGCTGTTTGCATTGTTTCCCCATTTATTTGCCATGAGATGATGGGACCAGATGCTATTATCTTAAAATTTTCTGAATGTTGAGTTTTAAGCCAACTTTTTTCAACTCTCCTCTTTCACTTTCATCAAGAGGCTCTTTAGTTCTTCTTTATTTTCTGCCATAAGGGTGGTGTCGTCTGCATATCTGAGGTTGTTGATATTTCTCCCAGCAATCTTGATTCCAGCTTGTGCTTCATCCAGTCCAGCATTTCTCATGATGTACTCTGCATATAAGTTAAATAAGCAGGGTGACAATATACAGCCTTGACATACTCCTTCCCTGATTTGGACCCAGTCTGTCGTTCCATGTCCGGTTCTAACTGTTGCTTCTTTACCTTCATACAGATTTCTCAGGAGGAAGGTCAGGTGATCTGGAATCCACATCTCTTTAAGAATTTTTCAGAGTTTGTTGTAATCCACAGTCAAAGCCTTTGACATAGTCAATAAAGCAGAAGTAGATGTTTTCCTGGAACTTTCTCACTTTTTGATGATCCAATGGATGTTGGCAATTTGATCTCTGGTTCCTCTGCCTTTTCTAAAACCAGCTTGAACATGTGGAAGTTCACAGTTCATGTACTGTTAAAGCCTGGCTTGGAGAATTTTGATCTTTACTTTGTTAGTGTGTGAGATGAGTGCAATTGTATGGTAGTTTGAGTATTCTTTAGCATTGCCTTTCTATGGGATTGAAATGAAAATTGACTTTTTCCAGTCCCGTGGCCATTGCTGAGTTTTCCAAATTTGCTAGCATATTGAGTGCAGCACTTTCACAGCATCATCTTTCACGATCTGAAATAGCTCAACTGGAATTCCATCACCTCCACTAGCTCTGTTCATAGTGATGCTTCGTAAGGTCCACTTGACTTCATATTCCAGGATGTCTGGCTCTAGGTGAGTGATCATACCATTGTGATTATCTGGGTCATGAAGATCTTTTTTGTACAGTTCTGTGTATTCTTGCCACCTCTTCTTATCTTCTGCTTCTGTTAGGTCCATACCATTTCTGTCCCTTATTGAGCCCATCTTTGCATGAAATATTCCCTTGGTTATCTCTAATTTTCTTGAAGAGATCTCTAGTCTTTCCCATTCTATTGCTTTCCTCTGTTTCTTTGCATTGATCAGTGAGGAAGGCTTTCTTATCTCTCCATGCTATTCTTTGGAACTCTGCATTCAAATGGATATATTGTTCCTTTTCTCTTTTGCCTTTCACTTCTCTTGTTAAGTGATCATACCATTGTGATTATCTGGGTCATGAAGATCTTTTTTGTACAGTTCTGTGTATTCTTGCCACCTCTTCTTATCTTCTGCTTCTGTTAGGTCCATACCATTTCTGTCCCTTATTGAGCCCATCTTTGCATGAAATATTCCCTTGGTTATCTCTAATTTTCTTGAAGAGATCTCTAGTCTTTCCCATTCTATTGCTTTCCTCTGTTTCTTTGCATTGATCAGTGAGGAAGGCTTTCTTATCTCTCCATGCTATTCTTTGGAACTCTGCATTCAAATGGATATATTGTTCCTTTTCTCTTTTGCCTTTCACTTCTCTTGTTTTCATAGCTATTTGTAAGCCCTCCTCAGACAACCATTTTCCCTTTTTGCATTTGTTTTCTTGGGGATGGTCTTCATCCCTGTCTCCTGTACGATGTCACGAACCTCCATCCATAGTTCTTCAGGCATTCTATCAAATCTAATCCCTTGAATCTATTTGTCACTTCCACTGTATAATCATTAGGGATTTGATTTATGTTATACCTGAATGGTCTAGTGGTTTTCCCTACTTTCTTCAATTTAAATCTGAATTTGACAATAAGGAGTTCATGATCAGAGCCACAGTCAGCTCCCAGTCTTGTTTTTGTTGACTGTATAGGGCTTCTCCATCTTTGGCTGCAAAGAATATAATCAGTCTGATTTTGGTGTTGACCATCTGGTGATGTCCACATGTAGAGTCTAATCTTGTGTTGTTGGAAGAGGGTGTTCCCAAAGACCAGTGCATTTTCTTGGCAAAACTCTGTTAGCCTTCGACCTGCTTCATTCTGTACTTCAAGNTTCTCCATCTTTGGCTGCAAAGAATATAATCAGTCTGATTTTGGTGTTGACCATCTGGTGATGTCCACATGTAGAGTCTAATCTTGTGTTGTTGGAAGAGGGTGTTCCCAAAGACCAGTGCATTTTCTTGGCAAAACTCTGTTAGCCTTCGACCTGCTTCATTCTGTACTTCAAGGCCAATTTGCCCATTACTCCAGGTATTCCTTGATTTCCTACTTTTGCATTCCAGTCCCCTATAATGAAAAGGATATCTTTTTGGAGTGTTGGTTCTAGAAGGTCTTGTAGGTCTTCATAAAACTGTTCAACTCCTTAAAACTCAACCAAAAAGCATTTGGAATTTTATAATTAGTGCTACATTTTGATTTCTTTCTCCTAGGGAACTATGCTGAACACCTCAAGAGAGATATACCAGCATTCTATTTAAATGTTTACATTCCATGAAGTCATTAACACTTTGTAATGAAATGAAAATGGTACCTTAATATGAGCCTCAATTGTTTTTGTTAAAGTCATATTGTGTTTTTTTTTTTAATATTTCACCTCAAATACTCTTTATCTTTTAGAACAAAAGAATGGAACTTAAAAAAAAAAGCGATTTATGTAGTGATAGATAAAACTCAGTATCTTCTTTTTCACTTATATATCCTATAAGTTGCAACAGTAACATTTTTGTCAATAAGCATAATCAAAATATTTTCCTCAATCACTAAACTCTTAACTTCATTAATGGCTTTATCTTGACCTCCAGCAATCAATATTTCTCCTTCTCAACTCGAAGCAATCAATATTTCTCCATCTAAATCCTAAGCAAAATTTCGGATACTAAAAACATTTATGCCAACTATATATTTACTCTATTAAAAATTTTTTTTAATATTTAAACTTAAT
Source organism: Cephalophus harveyi (assembly GCA_006410635.1). Classification (NCBI taxonomy): domain Eukaryota; kingdom Metazoa; phylum Chordata; class Mammalia; order Artiodactyla; family Bovidae; genus Cephalophus; species Cephalophus harveyi. Next base: position 215,095 of record SJYT01063702.1, read on the forward strand.
TTTCAAATAAAGATTTATGCTCACTAGAATACATACTTGTAAAAATAATTTTACTTTTCTAAAATACTTTTTATTAAAGGATTGAAAACACATCTTTACTTTACCTAGTTGTTGATGTTGGTGCTTGTCATAATGACTGTGACAGAAATGGGTTCCACCTTCCTGATCTACTGTCTTCTCTGACGAAAGCAAACCGAGACGTTTCAACTTCAGTAATCTTGGAGAACTTTCCTGAAAACTCTCTCCAGGGCCCAAAACCATATCTCCCGAAACAACAGGAGGAACAACTCTTTTCAAAAATTCCATATTAAGGTTCTTCTACATTACTGGACCCACAAGTACACAGACAAGTATTTGTACCAACTTCCTCGATGAGAAGGTTAGGTCCACTGTTTGTGTCAAAGAGCAAAGAAACGTCATGTGAACTTAGGTGGGTCAACTACCAGCTGTTTTGAAGCTGATTTTTAGGACATTTGCTGTTCATACTGATAAGAAGTCAAACAGCTACCAACTGTGAAACTGCACTTCATATATTCATATACAAGTACATGTACAATGGGTGGTAACAGCAATATTGAGACTATAAAATGCTTAGCATCCATCTAGTTTAACGTTTAGACTTTGAAAACCTACACTGTGATAATGTTAGGACAAATTTACTTTGGTCTGAGGTGTGTCTTACTTTTAAACACACTTAACAGCTGAAATGTGAAACAGTAACTTGAATTCAAAACATAATTCTTATCATTTTGGAAATTCACTAGCAGACTGCAGGAGGATCAAGTTTTATAGAAGGTGAAAAGGAGTAATTTAAAACTATACTGTATTATGAACATTCCAATGTACTTTTATTTTTATTTTCTGCTGCTGTGGTTCTGCTTTACTTTCTGGTGGTTGTTTCATTTAAAAGTTTATCTTTTCTAATACATCTGTGGTGGTGGTGGTTTAGTCACTAAGTCATATCCGACTCTTACAACCCCATGGACTGTAGCCTTCCAGGCTCCTCTGTCCATGGGAATTCTCCAGGCAAGAATACTGAAGTGGGTTGCCATTTCCTTCTCCAGGGAATCTTCCTGACCCAGTAAGGAAACCCAGGTCTCCTACACTACAGACAGATTCTTTACCAATCTGTACCAATGTACTTTTAAACACACACCAAAAAAACTTGTTCATTATAATCAATCATAAGTTATAATCTTAAAATCATAAATTATCTACAGTAGCAAAGGAAATCTTGGGATGAATTACTAAAAAAAAAAATTTGATAATTTAAAATATATGAATCTAAGAAAATAAAATTGAACAGTTTCAAGTATAAATATTTAATTCAATAAACCCAGTAATCAACCTCACATAATTTATTTCCAAATAACTAAGTATCCTATTAAATATTTTAAAATAGCAAAAGTAACTGATCCTACTGCCTTATTGTAATCCAGAAGCATGATAAAATGTGCCAGTGAAAGGTACTAAATATGACTTTGTGCACTTTAATATCTTCTTTTCTCCCTTTCTCTGCCTGCCCTCTGGTGGGGTTACTAAGTGACTAAGAAAGAAATGAAAACAAACAAAATGAACAGATAAGACATAAACTTCCCTAAGTAGTCAAATTGATAACTTTGAAGGATACACACTTAAGAGAAAAAAAAAACCTGATTCATTTAGTGAAACACAATCTTTTTCTTCCAGCACTCAGTAGGAAGAGAATGATCTACATATATTAAAAGATGAAGCATAAAGTTGTCTACGTAGATATCAAGGAAATGGCTGTAATATAAAAACAAGTAAATTTCTGGTCTGAATTGTGATGTGCTTAGTCGCTCAGTTATGTCTGACTCGCTACCCCATGGAGTATAACCCCCCAGGCTCCTCTGTCCATGGGGATTCTCCAGGCAAGAATACTGGAGCGGGTTGCCATGCCCTCCTCCAGGGGATCTACCCAACCCAGGGATCAAACCCAAGTCTCCAGCATTGCAGGCAGATTCTTTACTATCTGAGCCACCAAGGTCTGAATAGATGAGTTTTTAATCCTTAACATTAATAATGAAGTCAATTATTCTCTATTTCATTCATTTAAAAGATATTAAGTAAAAATCCTCTATACATAAAGCGTTAATATATTATTAAGGTTCAGAGGAAATTTAGAGGATTTATTCATGCAAATCCTGTCTCATGGAATTCTACAGCAAAAAGGAGGAAAAAAAAAACAAGGAAGTCAAGTAAAGGACTCAAGTTTCTTGCCCTAAAGCAAGACTATACCAACTAGAAACACTGACTTTAAAAAAATCCTTCTCAGAAGTAGATTCTCTCTTAACCCTGGAGCACAGAAGGATAAAAATTCATATATGATCATCCTATTGCCAACACACTGCAAAAACAAACTGGTTAGAACCATAATCCATGTCCTTTAATAACCTAGAAGTTATCCCTATATCTTCCCAGGTTTTTATTTTTGTTTCTTCCATCTCACCTCATTCATATTTTTTAAACTGAAGGACAACTGGCTTATAATATTATATTAGTTTCAGGTGTACAAGATAGTGATTCAAGATTTTTATATGGATAATTATGAAATGATCACCATGCTAAGTCTAGTTACCACCTGTCACACACACAGCATTACTACAATATTACTGACTATATTCCTAGGCTATACATTACATCTCCATGACTTATTTTATAACTAAAAATTTGTACCTCTTGATTTCCCTCGCCCTGTCTCACCCATATCCCCACGCCCTCCCCTTTGGCAAGCCCCTGTTTGTTCTCTGTGTCTATGAGCTATTTCTGATTTATTTGTGTTACTTTTTTTGTTTTTGAGATTCCACATATAAGTGAAATTATAAGTGAAATCACATGGTATTTGTATTCCTCTGTCCAACTTACTTCACTTAACATAATACCCTCTAGATCCATGCGGGCCTTTTGTTTACTTCCTCTTTACTGATATGGTCTCTTGTTCTTTAAAACTTAGTTCAAGTCCCTCGTGTCCAACTCTTTGCGACCCCATGGACTATACACAGTCCATGGAATTCTCCAGGCCAGAATACGGAAGAGGGTAGCCATTCCCTTCTCCAGGGGATCTTCCCAACCCAGGGACTGAACTCAGGTCTCCCCCATTGCAGGTGGATTCTTTACCAGCTGAGCCACAAGGGAAGCCCCAGAGTAGTGGAGTGGGTAAGTCTATCCTTCTCCTCAAACCAGGATCTCCTACACGGCTGGCCAATTCTTTACCAACTGAGCCACAAGGGAAGCCAGCACATTGAGACTTATGTGTGCTCTTTTTCTCAGGTCCCTTTGTAGGTCTTCCTTATCTGTGCAGCCCAGGAATACGGTAGTATGCAACAAACACATGCTGATTACAAGGGCAAGTTACCTTCATGTTTGTGCATGATATATAAGACAACCACACATGTCACTGTTAACCTCACTGTTCTAAACTACACTTCCAGTTGGAAGAAGAAAGGGCAAGGATTAGATGATATAGGAGAGACCACAAGATTTTTTTTAGATTTCCTTCTTTCAACAAATGTTTGCTGAGTAGCTTCTTTAATAGCCTGTGTATGATGCAACGCACTAAGGATTTATCTTCATCCCCAGGAAGCTTAACTCTCACAACTACAAGACTCCCTGTTTGGCTTGGCCAAGGTTTTGTTGAGCCTGCAATATGCTTCAATTTCTTCTGTCCAATAACGTCCTTTCTTTGCAGGTGTGGATTCCTAATAAACATCTAGGAGCCAAACTCCTTTTCAGTGTCAGCTTTTGGAGTATGTCCCTGAGACATAATAGCGAGGTATAAAGCATGGGCCTGCAAGATCCATTACTAGCTGAATCTATGATGGCGAAATGCCAAAAAGCTATTTCTAAGATCTTTGGTTGATTATCAAAACTTTGAACTCTTGCTGTAACAGTTAAAGAATTAAGAAATTATAGCAGTTATAAATTATAAATTATAACTAACAGGGCTAGTCACTCAAAGACAGCATTTAAAAATCTTTTGAGACCTGTAAGTCACTATTTCGCCTTTAGAATATTTATTATAATCTTACCATAGAATTCAAGACAATAATTTCTTGGTGGTAAGCTGGATCATCTAATCCTGGCTGTGGGACTCTTGAGCAGTTTTGAGAATTAAGCAGTTAGGTGTTAATCATCCAAGATTAAATAAATGGCTTCAGCTCTGAAGAAAAACAAAATATGAGATTGATACATTAGACATGTTTATAAGTACATCTGTGTGTGACTCACATCCACCCTTACTCATGAATATATTATATTGCAAGGTCACTAGGTGCTACAGTTACCCTCTTTCAATTAGTGCTATGTTTTTTCTAAGTTTTCATTATGACAATTTTCAAACTAATACAAAATTATTGAGATTATTACGATGAACCCACCCTTATCAACTCACGGTAAATCCTACTGCATTTATGTCTTCACCCACCCCTCAACCTCTATCCCACCACTCTGGGTCATTCTGAAGCAAATTCCACGCATTATACCACTTTATCTGTAGACCATTCTGTATGTCTCTTTCTAAGACAAAGATTTGCTTTAAGGCAGTATCATTGTAAAATCTACAATTAATTCACAATAATTTCTTTATTACATCAACTACCAATCAGTGCTCATATTTCTCCAACCGTCTCATAAGTGTCTAATTCAAAGCTAAACAAAATCCATACAGGCAATTGTTACTGTTTCTCCTAAATCCCTTTAAATCTACAGTTGTTTTTTTTTTTTTCCCCTTCCATTCTTCTCTTTGCAGCGACAAACAAAGCTTTTACTAGACAAAAATTGAACAAATACATCAACACCCTAACTGTTCAATAATAAATTAAATCCATTTTCATTTTATTCACCAAAATAATCAGATTTGCAAAATAGTTCATATATCCACTAGGCCTAATATTATTCCATCTGCAGACAGTGTTTATGGTGCACATTTTTCAAAGTCCAACTATAATAACTCTGAGCAGGTCCTGGGTTATGAACTACTATACCTTATATGTAATAATTTGATGACTACAAAGAATGAAACCAATGACCAGAAGGAGTTATCCTTTAACTGCATATAAGGCCTCACATGCAATCATATACATTTCATGTTTTTAGTACCATGAAAGGTTGTGCATTTTTCAACAGTTAAATAGGCCACATTTTTAATTTGTCATTGAGCCACAAATCAACCTCATTTTAAATCACATCCTGTTTCTTACTATTTTGTTGTTTAATGAATTTAATTCCCAGTCCAAAAGAAAGAACTACTTCCTAAAATATTAATTGTGCACTTAAAACTTCTTAATCTGACATTCCTTTAGCCAAGTTAGAAAAATATAAAAATATTTCATTTATTCACAAGCATAATCAGCTAAATTATGACTAAAACAAAATCTCTGAAGCCCCAAACTGGTAAATATGAAAATACTAATTTAATATAGATGTACTTGTTCATAATCAGTTATCATTCAGACTTACGAATTTTTAACTGCCCCACCAAATATTTCTGCATTTACTAACAACATGGTATCTACAATCCCACCATAACTTTTGATACTTTATCTTAGGTTCATGGAATCATTTCTCCCTCAAAGCAAATAAAACTTATGTGACAAACAGCATATCATTTCTTGCCTACAGTGAGCAGAGCAGTCATGCACTGGTCTGTCTGTATTTAATGAAATTTATACTATTTTTGTTTTGTTCAGGGGTAGTTGGGGTTTTTTGGTTGGTGGTGATGGGTCTTTTTTGGGGGGGGGAGGTCAGGTCAATTGTACTTTTATCTTCTCTCCATATAGACTACCTAAAATGCAATTTTTATTTTCATTTCACTTGATTAATTTGGAGAATAGTTTATCTATAACAAGAGTAGTTTTTTGGGGGGGGCGGTTCACATCCACAGCACGTGTGTCCTTAGTTTCCCCACCAGGGATTGAAACCACACCCCCTGCACTGGAAGGCAGAGTCTTAACCACTGGACCACTGGGGAAGCCCTGAAAAGAATAAATTTTATTACTACTTCTATACTACTACTTTTGAGATGGTCAAGGTCAGAGAGGTCAGGTAACTGCGGTCGTGGTATGCACACGACCGATCCTGTTGTTTCTTATTTTAAAAGAATAAACTCGTATTTAACAAGAGTGACTTAAGGAGGTCAGATGGCATTTGACAACACTGAAAAGAAGACTGTAAATTAGTCAAATAGCACAAGCTTTAAAGATTCAAGGCTTTAAATCAGCAATAAGACTAATGATCTAGAACCTTCCATGTGTAATAAAGAGAACAGTGGCCCAGCTCTGCTTGGAAGGATTCTCAGATCAAATGAGGTCCTTCAGGGACAACTCTGTTTCACTTTAGTCTAGAAAGTAAAAGAGAAAGTTGAATAGGTGCTCAGGTAACATATTAACCTCATTTCCTTTCTGAAAAGGATTATAAGAATAATGAAGAAAAGATATGCCACAAATCTAATGTACCCTAACTGTAGTAAAACTTCTGACATAAAAATCTCTGATATACATTGATACAGAAAATTATAATCTTGAACAAACAGAGCAGAAATTAAGAAAAAATGAGTTTCAGTGATGTTCAATGTAAGTGCTCTCAATATTTACAGGCTTGTAATACTTAATAATCTGAAAAGGAGAACAAGAAGCTATGGTTCCAAGCACAAGGTAGATTTGAGCTCAATATACTAAAAAGAATAACTTAATTATTATATAATTCATTTAAAACCTGCTTCATAAAGAAATGGAGTTCCTGCTGAGTTTTTAGGTAAAGACTGTTAGAAATGCTATAGAAAGGGTTATACCACTGAGTCAAAAGACTAAGCTAAATTACTTCATAGATTCCAATTTGAAATCCTAAATTTCACTTTAATATATATTTTGTACTTACACTTGAATACTGGAAAATGTGGTGACCTAAAGATTCAATCATATTTCAATCTATAATGGCAAAATAAGTATGGAAAATGAAATTTTTTTTAATCTGCCAAAGATTATGGAAGATGTGAAAAATCTATGCACAAAGACTCAAGTATAGGCAGCAAATAATTACTCAAATTATCCTCTTTGTCTGACTGACAAAAGTTATTAAAATAAAGAATTTATAGTCATCCCTTTAATTAAGAAAGAAAATTAGTGATTCATAAATCAACACTGACTCCACTGCACTAATTTTTAGAAATTCATTTTTTCTCTTACTTTATAAATGTTTTAATTTTTACAATAAGTAAAACAAACCTGCATTTTAATCTTCTGTCATTCTTTTTAACCTTCTACCAAATTTCAACTTTTAAGAAGTATGGAAACTTACGATGCTGACTAATGCAAGCATGGATTACACAATATCACCTGCTAAAAATGCTGTATAATGGCACTGAGCTAGAATAATTGGGCTCACTGCAAAAATCTAAATCTTTTGCTGATAAAGCAATGTTCTCTGCAGGTAAACTTTTCTATATTTTGTTGATTTTACATTTTTAACGAAAATAACAGTTATTATCCATACTACTTGTCTTAATGAAAACAATTAGGAAAATCTTCCATTCACAAATTCAAAGGGAAGCTTTCTGTAACAGTTTCATTCACTGAATCATACGGACACAGCCCCAAAGTACATTTTCTAGTAAACTGGTAAATGAACATGTATTGTTTAGAATAATTTTCCTTTTACATTTCTAGAGCATTACATTTCTATAGTATTTCTAACCCATTCAACAGCATTTCTGTTGGCACAGGAAAAAAAAAAAAAAAAAACCTAGATCACAAAACTATCATATAAGTGCCCTACCTACTCATTTAGACTTAAATAAGAAGAAAATTTTTGGATAAATGCAGAAACAGCCCAGTAAGACATCACGTCACTAAATCTGGAATTTTCTCCCATCCCTAATTTCTAAAAATCCATTGCTGTAACTATGTATGCCACACATGAACTTATAAAAATCACACCTTTAACAAATATTGAGCAGAACTATGTGCCAAGAGTCAGGGACAGAAGAGTGAACAGAACAGACAAAAATCCCTAGGCTCACAGGGCTCACCTTCCAGTATGAGCTTGAATTTTTTGTAGTCCTTCCTTTGAGAATCTGAAAAAAGTGTTGGAGGCCTCTCCTTCCAAAATGTAAACACAGCGAATCTTGCAGCGTTATGAACCTCTATAATCCAATTACTAATTATGGATTAAGAATCCCTGATAAAAATCTTCCTTATGCTTACCTTCTGTCTGCCATTTATAGTTGATAGTGTCATAATTTTACTATTCATAGTATTAAGAAGTAATATAGTCATCCTTCTATATACAGGAGGTAATGGTTCCAGGACTCCTTGTGGAAACCAAAAGCATCAGATGCTCAAGTCCTTTATATACAAGTTTATAGTATGTATAAATAACCCATGCAAATCCTCCTATATACTTTAAACCCTCTCTATATTATACAATACCTAATACAATGTAAATGCTATGTAAGTAATTATAAATAAAATGTTAATTCTGTGGTGAACAGTCAACTCAAGTTTTATCTTTTAGAACTTTCTGGAACTTTTTTCTGAATAATTTTAATCCAAGATTGGTTGAATCTGTAGATGTGGAAGATATAGAGACAGAGAACCAACTGTGCTTTTTCTTATCCGTTAAAATACTTAAAGCCTTCAAATTTCAATAGAATGTGTTCTATTTATTCTATTTGTACCTCAAACAAATTTCTAGACTACTGATAGTATTCTTTATCAATTTTAGTCTTTCCAGGAGAAAACTGACCCTAACCTCTTCAATAACTTCATAGGTAAACTTTCTGATTTCATTATTTATTCTCTGGATCTTCTTGAGTTAAAATTCCCACTCCCCCTGCTCAACTCTTCAGCTGAAGTCTCCATAGAAGTCACCTACAGTGCTTGCAAGAAGATATATATGCTCAAGAGAAACCACAACAAAACTTAAGCCTTAACAGAAATCATCAATGACCCCCAAATTTTTATCTTGCTTTTCACAAGAAGGGAGTGATCCACTAGTAAAAAGCTTTTTACTTAAAAATACAACATCTAAAACTAAGGTTATTACTGTCTCTAAGCAATGTCTTATGCTTTTTATACCTGTGATTTTTTAAAATTATACATTGGAAATTACCTAATTATGATCCTAAGGTCCTAAAATACCAAACATTAAAGAAAATTATGAAAATACAGTATATTTTATATGTTATATGAAACAACTGATAGTAAAGAGGTCTCAAGGCTAACCCAAATTTTAAGTTATTCAGAAAAACGAAGAAGTAGCTAAGCAAGATCACAGAGCAAGTAGATGACCACAATTTCATCTCCAAAGTGTGTCTTTTCTCTTTTTCTCTGTTTATAGTCTGTAAACGTAAGAGAGGTCTTGCTTTTATAAGAGCAACTATGAAAGCACAAACTCCCACTGATGTTTAGCTGACCTATTTCTGTGAAATTTATAGCACCAAAATAATTTCTCTAAATTTAAGGAAGAATGATCATCTGTTACCTGCAGCCTCATAAACTGGATCAAAAGCCTTTAAAATGTCTATGCTCTTTGACCCAATAATTCTACTTCTAAAGCCTTTTCTAGGAAGATGATCAGAAATGCAGACAGATTTATTCACAAAGGTATCACTGTACTATTATTCCTATGAGCAGAATACTGCAGGGGACGGGCAGGACAAAAACAGACTGAAAAAAAACCCAACAAATCATGGTATAGTCACTAGATGAAATGTTAGCCATCAATTACAAATCATTTACTAATATGCCCTAATATTCACTATGTATTCTTAAGTAATAAGTAGAAAAACAAAAGTCTTTATAGTACCTTTGCAATTACTAGAGATAAAACTACATTTAGAAATAAAGAATAAACTTAGAATGATAGACTCAAATTGTCAAGGCAGTCAATGTCTCTATGCCCATGTCCTTATTTATAAAATAAAGATAACAAAAACCTCTCAGGGCCATCATGAGAATTCACTTTTGGATGAAAAGTGCTTAAATGGTGCTTGACATAAGTACTCAAATGTTATTATTATTATTTATTAACTTATATCCCATATGCTGATAGATAAAATCTGGAACACTTCTAAAAAAAGAAATGAAGAAATTAAGTTACTCATAATTCTAATACCAAGAGATGGCCACTATTAATTCATGTAAATATCTGGGTTAATTTTTTTTAGATCTTTTAACATGCATTCAACATTTTATACAATTGGTGTTAAGTTTTACTGTTTCTACTGGTTACAAAATACTGTAAAATTTTATAAATATAGTATGTGCAATTCATCATTCCACTGGTATTGAACATAAAGTTCAGTTCTTCACTCTATAAATAAAACTGCAATGAATATCCTGATTGGCAGTCTTTGTACACATCTTTGATTTTTCCCTCAAGAAAGAGTCTAAAATCAGAATTTCTATCTCAAATGGTATGAAATACACTTGGCCTTACTTCCTACTGACCTCTCTAGAATGTAGACACATACTAAGTCTTCAAAGCTGCCAATTTCTCTCCTTTCTCCATGGGTACTTCAAAGATATTAACTGGCTTTTTCATTGTAACTTTTCTGCTGTGTTTTGGTACAATTGCTTTTCAAGTGTTTCTCTTTTTCCACTTATTCTATTTAAAGAAGTTCACTTTTCTTTTATATCACTCTAACATCCCAAACACAATTTGAGTGTTCATAACTTCAGTACATTCCTCAAAAAGATTCTTAAGAATCTACTTTGTGTGACTAGAAAAAGAAGTCTTTGTCTTTCAGAAACACATCCTAAAATATTTACAAATGATATGTATGACAGAGGAACTGCATCAAAGTAAGTGGGAATTGGGGAAATGGAATGGATAGAATTAACAAAGAGCTGATCAATGTTGAAGCTGAAGAATGGGTATATGAACATTCATTCCACTAATCTCTCTGTTTAAAAATTTATCATTATATTTACATTATAAATACAATATTTATATAAATATATAAATATCTATGTTTATATAAATTTTCTATTTTATATAAATAAATATTAAATATCTTCAAGGGGAAATTGTTTTTAAAATAAATCTTTAAGAAATATTAAAATCTACAAAACAATTATAAACTTCTACCATAATTCAATGATTATAAAAATATAAGACCAAAAATATTTAAGCCAAATTCAAAAGTGAAGTAAACAACTACAGTATTTAGAATCTCTCAATTACACTTGCCAGTAATTCCCACAGATAAAAACATACTACAATGCCTTTTTCCAAACCATGGCTTCAGCATACCATGCTGATTCTCCAAGACAATATTAGTATTTATATTGTGCATTACAAGAATACAATTATGCCTCTGTATGTGCCCACATGAATATTTGATAAGTAGTTTTACTATGTACTAGTATTAAATAATCCAAATTCTCTTGGTGCTTAAATCACATCTTGGTACCAAGCTAGGCACATCATAAACAATACTTGCAGCTTAACAGTTAGATCCACCAAAGTGTTTATTTCTACCCAGAGGCATGCAAGTGTAATGAAAATACTACCTCACTGCACATCTTTAGTAGGGAAAAAGTCACCTGTGTATATTTCTAACTATATAGAAAACACTTTATCTTAGAGTCAGGTCATGATAACAAAAGAGCATAGCAAAAAGAATTAAGTAATATATCTAGCGATAAAAGGAGAAGGAAATAGCAACCCACACTAGCATTCTTGCCTGGAGAATCCCAGGGACAGAGGACCCTTGTGGGCTGCTGTCTATGGGGTTACAGAGTTGGACACAACTGAAGTGTGTGATAAAAGGATCAATGACTGTTCCCTAAGTTTAAAGTAAGAAAGAAATAGACAGACTAGACACATGTTTTCTAAACTCTCTCACTGCAGTTAAAAAAAAAAAAAATTTAGCATAAACGAACTTTTAATACATTTTATATAATATGTTAATATAAATATACCCACATGATACATTTGATACATTTGCAATACACTTTAATAGCCTCCCATCCAGTCACTACCCACTAAAATGATAATCTTGACTTCTTAGTTTTAAATACTGAACTAAAAAAATTGGCCTGCAAATAAAACAAACCAAAAAATGGCCTGTAACTCCTCCTGCTTACCAAACAGAGCAGAAGAATTCCTCTCAACCCTGTATAGAAAATAGCATCAGTATTTGTCTGGGAGAACGGGGAGCAGGGTGCAGGAGACACTGACATGGGCAAGAATCAAAGGATTGCTACTTAAACATACACAACTGGCGCCCCCACCCACGAGAGGAGAATCTCTCAGATCTCTTCATGTTCTAAAATCCTGTGCTTCTGAGAGTTAGCACCGAGATTATGAGTCCCTAAAGAGCAAGAAATTCATTTGATATCTCCCACAGCACCTACAAGCCAGCTTTCATAAAAATAATAAAGTACTAAATAAACATTAAGTTCAACTAATAATATGCAAAATAAGCATAAACGTAAAAGTTTCTGTCCTTTAAATGTATGTTTTCCACATTCTATTAAATGTAAAATCAATGATATTGTATATTATTTTATAAACTCATAAGCATAAAATTGTTAAAATATATATACATATCGTGTGGCAGTATATGTGTGTGCAATAGATAATATACATGTCACACAACTACTATTAACATTCATGCTATTTCGTTCATAAAGGTATTAAAAACAATTCACAATAAAATTACTCTAAAGCTCAGAATCAAATCAAATTACTAACTTTTAGTTTCAATAATGTTTTTTTCCCCTGCATCCTTAATGATACTATTAATGAACAAAGAATTAAGCAATGGCCTCAGTATAGAAGAAAAATAACAACAGAGTACTCAAAAATGTAGAACTTTTATAACTCAACCATGATTTTTAGCATTCTAAAGTCAACAGTTCTAGGCTCAAACAGTCTCCTCTGCTTTAGTCTAAGAAGGAACAGTTTTCTCAAAAAAAAAAAAAAAAGTCAATGACATTGTGGATTTTTCCTATACACATTAACTTTCAATAAACTATGATGGCTTATTTTAAGTGGGTGAAAGAAGAAAAAGGAGTCTATGTATGACTTCCAACTTTAAAGCCCAATAAATCCTTTTACAAATAAGGACAATAAGATCAATCTTTATCCCTTTTAAGTTGTTATAAAATGACATACGATGCAACAAGACACCTTTTTCATAACAACCTGAAAATTTAACACACCTCTTGATTTCTTTCCATAAGCTTTAATCCAAATTCCCATTTCTCCAATGTTCTAAATTAAATTTGAAAAAAATTTAGAATTTTATCAAAATTAACATAACTTCTAATTTTTAAGAGGAAAGTATTTACAAATATGTTTTTGTTACTTAAAAGTATAATGTTTTTTAACAGGCCAATTCTAAGTTTGCAGTTCTAGTTAACACTTCTCACTTTTTCTTGGATTTCTGAATTTTAATTACTACTAAAATTAAACATACCTTTAAAAACCTTCATGGAAAAAAAAAAAACTTAAATTGCTCCTTGAAAGAAATAAAGGAAATCGAGAATTTGCATTGGCAGCAGAGAAAGAAATAAGAATTGGAGTACAGGATTCAGGGTGGAATGAGCCTCTGTAGAGGTTTTTCATTGAAGAACTAGAGAGCACCTGGGACAAATATAACTAATATAACAGTTATAACAAATATAACTGGATCAGTTAATGTTAAGGAGTCTCCACAAGCCACAGCAAGATGGACACTTAACACAGACCAAGGATCCACCCTGAGCTCCCAGAATCTGCTCTAAGTGACACTAACACAGATACAACTGCAACCAACCAGGAGCTTACAGGCCAGTTGGAAGAGAGATACATGGAGCAACCCTTTTCAGATGCTTTGAGACAAGTTACTTAAATATGTTCAAGCAATAACTGGGTACAAGGGAGTCACTCATCAATTTAAGTGGAGGACGGGACAGGAAAAACTTTGCCAAGGAGGTGGTGCCCACAGCCTCCATTGCCAGGGAGTAACTGGAGCTACAGTCTACAACTACATGAACGGCTTTTTGCCTCTCTCTAAGGAACTGGCTAGCTGTTGACAGAAGAGCCAGTTAAGTGACATATTAAAGCTTAATAAACATGATTAATAAATATGATTTTTTGCTGTAGGTCTCTGAAACATGACTTCCTGCTGTGACAGGCTCCAAAGCTGGTGCTACCACATACCCTCTGAATTGCACAGCAATGCCTGTCTTTTATTCCCAAAAGGTTACCCTGGGATTGCCTCCTCCCTGTGTTTATGAAAGAAAGTATTGAGTCAGATAAGATTTACACTGATTGACAATTCATCTCATTCTAGATATTTATAAAGGATAATAAGCAATTTATTCAGATCAACATTCTCTGTTCAGAAAATAACACATTTCAAAGTTAGCAACAAAACAACATTCCAAATCAGTTTGGTCACTATGAATGACCATATAGAACATGCCACAGAGTTTAATCCTTCACATTCCAGTACATCCAGTAACTCTAAAAAGGACTCACACACACAAAAAAAGCTCCACCCCACCAATATGCTTTATTCTCCACAGTGATTAAGTCAGTCTAAACAAATTACAAACATGGGAGGGTAGAATTCAGAATTAATTCACTGCACCCTAAGAAATGGTGCCCTAGAAACTGAAATCAATAACAATCACTAATCACTAAGAGCTGCCTATGTATGAAAAATATGGGTTAGGTGCTGAACATACATTACTTCGTTTTAACCCAAACAAACGCATAATTTCTATAAATGTTCAACTACGCAGCTGTGGAAACTGACAACTAGCAGATAAAATGAGAAAAACTGCACATCTGGATTCTTTTATATTTCAAAAGAATAAGTTCTTATATGGAGTTATTCAAGATAAAGTTCTCAAAATGCAATTATGATTTCAGTATTTTTATACTGATTCTGAACATTAGAACAAAAGCAAGAGGTCTCTCTAAAAAGGATAATTAGGCATAATTAATACATAATCTACCTTGAATATTTCATGAAGAAAGAATAAATCTGCCTTATCAGAAGTAAAAAATAGGGAGGAAGGAAGAAATCATATTATGGCTAACAAGTCATAGGGGTGCTCATTTAAAGATGAAATTCAATCCTCTTCTACTAATCTCTCCCTATTAAATGAAAGGTCCAAGAACAATTTTCTAAAGGAAAGTGATATTTCTTTGTCTCAGCCAGAATTCTCAAAATAATCTTTAACCTAAAATACATTTTCCCAAAGATGTTTAACTTTGATAGTTAACTTTTAATAATAACTTTTAATTATCACAGTTTAAACAGTGATATAGAGAAGGAAACAGCAACCCACTCCAGTATTCTTGGCTGGAGAATCCCAGGGACAGAGGAGCCTGGTGGGCTGCCGTCTATGGGGTCGCACAGAGTTGGACACGACTGAAGTGACTTAGCAGCAGCAGCAAACAGTGATAACTCAAATCGGCTGCAAAATGCTCTGCCCACAATTTTTACATTATAGGAGAAACCTGACGAAGCATGCAAATATCAATTGCTCTGTCTGTGGTTTAACTTCCCTCCACTCCACTTAAATCTTCCTTTTCCTGCTGAGTCCCTGCATGCCCCTTTTCCTTTATTCTGGCTCTACCTTGCAAGAATTTTTAGTTTCTAGCTCACTTTAGCGGATTCGAGGTCACTGGAATTATACTTTTTGAATGTTGATTCTGGACCAACTTCCCAATTCAGGTTATGCTCTTATTGTTAAGAACAATAATACATGTTCCAATTATACTAAGCTAGATATAAATGCTAACTGGAAAATGTATCAGAATAAAAGTAAAAAGACAAAAAGAAAACACGTTAGCCTTTCTAGAAACCTAACGCCAGGTATAGTATAATAAATGAAAACAGACATAGTTCTATGACCTTCACTGAGCCCAACTATATTATCAAGCTAGACAGTGAAGGACACAAACAATGAATAAGACATAAACCTTAAGAAACTAGTTGTGTGGTGTGACTTACCCAGCTCTATAAACCTGACATGGAACAATGGACTGGTTGCAAATTGGGAAAGGAGTAAATCAGGGCTGTATATTGTCACCCTGCTTATTTAACTTATATGCAGAGTACACCATGAGAAATGCTGGGCTGGATGAAGCACAAGTTGGAATCAAGACTGCCAGGAAAAATATCAATAACCTCAGATATGCAGATAACACCACCCTGATGGCAGAAAGCAAAGAAGAACTAAAGACCTCTTGATGAAGGTGAAAGAGGAGAGTGAAAAAGTTGGCTTAAAGCTCAATATTCAAAAAACTTAGATCATGGCCTCCAGTCCCATCACTTCATGGCAAATAGATGAGGAAACAATGGAAACACTGACAGCCTATTTTCTTGGGCTTCAAAATTACTGCAGATTGTGACTGCAGCCATGAAATTAAAAGACACTTGCTCCTTGGAAGGAAAGCTATGACAAATCTAAACAATGTATTTAAAAAGCAGAGACATTACTTTGCCGACAAAGGTCAGTCTAGTCAAGGCTTTGGTTTTGCCAGTAGTCATGTATGGATGTGAGAGTTGGACTATAAAGAAAGCTTAACACTGAAGAATTGATGCTTTAGAACTGTGGTGTTGGAGAAGACTCTTGAGAGTCCCTTGGACTGCAAGGAAGGAGATCAAACCAGTCAATCCTAAAGGAAATCAGTCCTAAATATTAATTGGAAAGACTGATACTGAAGCTCCAATACTTTTGCCACCTGATGAAAAGACTCATTAGACTTACCTGACTCATTAGAAAAGGCCCTTATGCTGGGAAAGACTGAAGGCAGGAGGAGAAGGGAACGACAGAGGATGAGATGGCTGGATGGCGTCACTGACTCAACAGACATGAGTGTGAGCAAGATCTGGGAGATGTGAAGGACAGGGAAGCCTGGCGTGCTGCAGTCCAAAGGGTTGCAAAGAGCCGGCCACAACTGAGCAACAACACGACCACTCCTAAACTGTCCTAGAAGGAGAGTGTTCTAGAAAGTTCCAATATGGTAAAAATGGAGTATTACAAAAATAAAAGCTTATCCTTTAATATATCAGCCTCTGAATTAATGTTATGATTATATTTGAAGCTGTAATATTCAAGCAAAATTTAAAATGAGAGGAAATAAGATGTGGAGAGTGCAAAGTGAGGAACTGAGTCATTTCTCCCATCTCACCAGGTTTTTTCACTTTCATTTACTTAGTTACATAAATCCTATGGATAATGCAGTATTTTATCTATGACAATTTTATCTTTCAAGCCTTTCATAAACCTGTCAAACCATGAGCTACACAGAACGCTTTTTGTTTTATAGGTATTTAGTTTTAAAAGTAAAATTTTTCATTGTTCTAAACTTGAAGATCACTGTACCAAATGATAATTCAATTCTTACCTATAATCACCTACCCTAGTTGATATTTCATGGTGATTTTTTAAAACTCAAATTCCAGAAACTAAGACTTAATGTCCTAGTTTCATCTTAAGCAAGCTCATTTAAAATTTCCATTAAGATATTTTTACCTTAAAATAATACAACCAAAATACTTCCCATTAGTTAACACTACTGAAACACAAAAAATCTGAAATGTGACTTTAGGAAATTTAATTTAAAAATAGCTTTAGAAGGTTTAGTATCTACTGCACACCCAATGGCAAAATTAAATTACATTTAGTATGAAAGCAAAATTATAATCTATCCCTTTCATTGCACCAATATATATTAGAAGACAAAAATAGTCATTTAATTCAAGAGGTGATCCAAAGAGACTTAAAAGGTAGATTTCTATCCAAAAAGTCACATGTAAGACAAATCTGTATAAACCCCATTTCCACTGTAAGTTCAGAGAAATGACCTCGTATGAGAAGGCAACACAATGTATGTAGCACAGTTACACAATACTAAGCTATATTAACTCACACAAAGTAACTTAGCCTCATTTGTAGAAAGAAAGGGAGAGGGGGAAGGAGGGAAAGAGAATAAGAGAGGAAGAAAAGAAAACTTGTTATAATTTTAAAAGATGGAATACATAATGATAGTACCCTTCTCCTCACAAAAGAAACATGCTGGCTGGCCCCAGTATAAACAAAATCACATATGAGAATCAAGTATATTAAACTTCATCAACAAACAAAAGTGAAAGTGAAAGTCACTCAGTCGTGTCCGACTCTTTGCGACCCCATGGACTACACAGTCCATGGAATTCTCTAGGCCAGAATACTGGAGTGGGTAGCCGCTTCCTTCTCCAGGGGATCTTACCAACCCAGGGATCAAAGCCAGGTCTCTCACACTGCAGGCCGATTCTATACCAGCTGACCCACCATGGAAGCCCAGTCAACATGCAAGACCACTATATTTAACCTAGCAAGACACCTGTTCAGAAGTTGGCCACATGGAGTCTGGGGGAGAATGGATACATGTACATGTATGGCTGAGTCCCTCTGCTATCCACCTGAAACTATCACAACATTGTTAATCAGCTATACTCCAATACAAAATAAAAAGCTTAATTAAAAAATTAATTAAAGAAAAAGAAGTTGGCCCCATGGACAATTAGTCAGAAAGATTCCTCAGGTAAAAGGAGAGGTACATTTAGATATGCTACATAGTCAGAAGTCTATTGTCTACTCCTCACTGTCATGGAAATTGTCTATTTGTGTTCTAAACACCCTAGTAAATCATAAGAATTCTCTGATATTATCATATAAACATTTTTTGCCAAACGAGCATAAAGAGTTTAAGGATTACCCAATATTCACTGAATTGTAAAGACTGTTTCAAAAGGAAAGTCAGATCTTACTATTTCTAAATGAGGTCACTCCCTGAAGGTTCAATACAAGATATTTATAAACTTGTACTTGAGACTTACCTCTTTTATAAGAGATTTCAGTTAGGGATCTAGCACATGGAAAGCTCCCTAATCTCCTACAGTTCAACAAATATCTATTGAGTTCTTATCAGTTACAAAAATGAAATATACACAATTCATTGCACTCCAAATAAATACAAAAATAATTCTAATATTTACACAGGCTATGATGACTCTTAGAACTAGCATATTAACAAAAGTTAAAAACCAACCTGACTGAGAGGCTTTAAGAAGGATTAGGGGATATAAATGGAGACTTTAGGAGAAAGAAAAAAAAAAAAAGTGCGGGGGGAGTAGGGTTCAAGAGGCAGAGATATCAGGACAAGGATGAAGATGAGTTAAAAAGAAGAGGTAGAAAAATACCAGTCTTGATCTCCTAAAGAGAAGGAGTCTCAAAGGAGCAGAACTTAAAGCTTACAGAAAATGATAAAGGCTTCAATTTCAGGTCGGCTTTCATTTGTCTGCAATGAGGGAATGTGTTAGGTTTCACAGACTGCACAGAAACAAAACCAATGGGATAAAAAAATATATATATAAGAGGATATTTATTATAATTGGATTTCTTGGTGGCTCAGATGGCAAAGAATCTGCCTAGAAAGCAAAAAGACCTGAGTTTGATCCTCCCTGGAGAAGGGAATGGCAACCCACTCCAGCATTCTTGCCTGGAGAATTCCATGGACAGAGGAGCCTGGTGGGCTACAGTCCATGGGGTCACAAAGAGTTGGACACGACTGAGTAACTAACATACACACACACAGTCACGGTGGCTGAGAAGTCCCATGATCTGCCATTTGCAAGCTGGAGACCCAGGGAAACCAGTGATGAAATTCAGTATGAGTCTGAAGGCCTGAGACACAGAGGAGCTAATGGTAAAATTCTCAGTCTGAGGCCAGAAGGGTTTGGGGTTTGGGGGTGAAGGTGAGGTGCGTGCGGCATGCTCAGTCATGCCTGACTTTTTGATACTCCATGGACTGTAGCCTGCCAGGCTCCTCTGTCTGCAGGATTTTCCAGGCAAGAATATTGCAGTGGGTTGCCACTTCCTCCTTCAGAGGATCTTTCCAATTCAGGGTTGAACTCACGTTTCCTGCGTCTCCTGCATTGGCAGGTGGATTCTTTACCATTGAGCCACGTGGAAAGCCAGAGGATGACGTGCTGCTGGTGTAAGTCCCAGAATCCAAAAGCCCAAGAACTCAAACGTCTGAGGACAGGAGAAGATGGAAGCCCCAAGGATACAGAACAAATTCACCCTTCCACTGCCTTTTCATTCTATTTGGATCCTCAATGATTGGATGACACCCACCCACACTGGTGATTTAAACGCTAATCTCCTCTGGAAACACGCTCACAGATACACCCAGAAATAATGTTTAACCAGCTCTCTGGGCGTCCTTCAGCTCTGTCAAGTAGACACATAAAATTAAGAATCCCAGGAAGCCACTGTGAGTTTTCAAGAAAGAAAGTGATGATATGCACAGACTTGTGATTTCTTCACTTGTGAAGCAGACTGGATGGTGAACAGAAACTAAAACAGAGTGGAACCTATTTGTATAAAAACCTATCAGACCAGCCAAGAGATGACTTTTTGAACAAGGGCAGAATGAACAAAGCACTAAAGGTGTAGAACTGAAAGACTTTCACAGAAGAATGAACAGGATACCACTACTTCCCAGTTCCCACCACAGCCTCCTCACCGGGCTCCTAACCAACCTCTGCATGCACCCCTCAACCTCATTTTACAAAGTAAATCAGATCACATCTCATAGCTCTCTCTCTCTTCTGCCTACATGCCAGCCAAACGGGCCATTTCATTTCCTAAAATTTAGTTCAGCTTCTCTTGTGCCTTAGGATCATTCAACGTGCTGTTTCCTATACCTGGAACTCCAATTTTTTTCACCAGGTGAACCCTAACAAGTCTTCAAATCCCAGTTTAAAAGTCACTTCCTCGGGTTCCCTTGGTGGCCCAGTGGTTAAGCATCTGCCTTGCAATGCGGGGGACACCAGTTCAATCCCTGGTCTGGGAAGATCCCACATGCCGCGGAGCAGCAGAGCTGGTGTACCACAATTACTGAAGCCAGAGTCTAAAGCCTGCAAGTCACAACCACAGCCCACACTGCAACTACTAAAGCCCATGTGCCTAGAGTCTGAAACAAGAGAAGCCACCGCAATGAGAAGCCCTCACGCTGAAACCAGAGAGCAGCCCCTACTCATCACAACTAGAGAAAGCCCGCATACAGCAACAGAGACCCACCAAAGCCAAAAAATGAAATAAATAAATCTCTTAAAAAAAAGAGTCATTGTCTCCAAAAGACTATTCCTAAACTCTCCAATCTAATCATGTGTCCCACCCTTAACTTCTCTCTCGAAATACATACTACCTGTTTAGACATGGGTTTGTGTTTACTAGCTATTCCCACATCAGACTATTCTCTGAAAGCTAGGACTGTAATTACTTAATGACTAGTCCAGTACCTGGCACTTGGTGGGTACTCAACAAATACTTGCTGAATTAACTATAAGTAAATCACAGAAGATTACTTCAAGTTCCCAAGCAGGAAAACAGTAATGCCATTACCTGACCAAGGGAACATCAGGTTTGTGGATAAAGTCGAACTCTATCTGAGGTATGCTGAATGTGAAGAAGTCATGGAATAGGTTTCAGCTGCAGAATTGGACTCACTAAATACTGAATAATTGTTTAGCCAGAAGAAAAAAACGTAACATTCACAGAAAAGGATGAGAAGCAAAACAAAGCAAGCTAAAGGCAGAATATAGAAAAGCAGAATAGAGAATATCTCTATTTAACTGGTAGGAAGAAGAAACAAATGGATAAAATGTGGATATTCCTAAGATGTAAAAAGCTTGTAAAATAGAAAACACCAACAAACCTATAGAAAAAGAGCTAAAGAAATGAGCAGTTAACAAAAAAAGAAATGCAAATGCTTCTTACCCATATAAAAAATATACTCAGCCTGAGGTGTCCAAGATAAACATGCTATGTTATGTCTAAAAGAATCCATAGTTGATGTAAATGGTTCTGAAATGTATAAATATAAAACTATAAATTATAAAAAAGATATTCAATCTGACTCATAATGAGAGACGAAAATTAACACTATGAGATTCCATTAGGACAAAAAAAATTCTGACTATATTCTATTGATAAGGTTTTATATATACACATACATACACACACATACATACACGAAGAGGCACTCTCGTACTTTACTGATGGGTACACAAAGAGATTTGTTTCTTATGAGGATAAATCTGTCAATATCTATAAAGCTGTGTACTCATTTTCCCTTTGATCCTGCAATTCCACATCCAGGAATCTGTCCCAAATATACAGTGGCAAAAACATAAAATGATATATATATGGATAATAAAGTTACCAACTGCAGTGCTATTTGAAAAAAATAAGAAACAACTCAGATGCCCATCAACTGAAAATTGGTTAAACGAGCTATGTCTTTTTTATTCATGCAATGAAATATTCAGTTCAGTTCAGTCGCTCAGTCATGTCTGACCCTTTGCGACCCCATGAATCGCAGCTCGCCAGGCCTCCCTGTTCATCACCATCTCCCGGAGTTCACTCAGACTCACGTCCATCGAGTCCGTGATGCCATCCAGCCGTCTCATCCTCGGTCGTCCCCTTCTCCTCCTGCCCCCAATCAGCAATCTTGATTCCAGCTTGTGTTTCTTCCAGTCCAGCGTTTCTCATGATGTACTCTGCATATAAGTTAAATAAGCAGGGTGACAATATACAGCCTTGACGCACTCCTTTTCCTATTTGGAACCAGTCTGTTGTTCCATGTCCAGTCCTAACTGTTGCTTCCTGACCTGCATACAGATTTCTCAAGAGGCAGGTTAGGTGGTCTGGTATTCCCATCTCTTTCAGAATTTTCCACAGTTTATTGTGATCCACACAGTCAAAGGCTTTGGCATAGTCGATAAAGCAGAAGTAGATGTTTTTCTGGAACTCTCTTGCTTTTTCCATGATCCAGCGGATGTTGGCAATTTGATCTCTGGTTCCTCTGCCTTTTCTAAAGCCAGCTTGAACATCAGGGAGTTCACGGTTCACGTATTGCTGAAGCCTGGCTTGGAGAATGTTGAGCATTACTTTACTAGCATGTGAGATGAGTGCAATTGTTCGGTAGTTGGAGCATTCTTTGGCATTGCCTTTCTTTGGAATTGGAATTATGTAGCTATAAAAGGGAATAATTTATTACTAATGAGTGATCTCCAGAATATATTAAGTGAAAAAAGCAAGGCATATTATTATCATTTGTCTAAAGAGGAATATTTTTTAAAAAGCAGAATGGAAGAGTAAACTTAGGTTTTTAGCATATAACTACTTAGAAAGAGAAAAAAGAAAAAAGGTTAGAGAAAATAGAGATAGAGAAAATAGAAGTTAGACTCCTTTCAATAAGCCTTGTTTTATGGGGATGACTTTGGAGGCATGAAACTATTATATATGATTATAAAACCAAATTACATTTTAGAAGTTATTAAATATCAAAATATTTAAAATAAAATAACTTAGATGTATATTCTGTTGGTGGCATAACTATACACTTAAAAATGATTAAAACTGACATTTTGTGTTATGTATATTTTACCACAACAATTTAAAAAATAAGCAAAAGAATGCAGCATACTTGTTGGGTTGTTACTCAAAGAACAGGTTACTAAAAAGGCCACTAAAAAGGATACTCTTTCCTCCCTTGCTCTGAACTCACAACCAACTGCCATGATGTTAGCGGCCCCATGGAGAGGCACAGGAAATGGTCTCCAGCCAACACCCAGAAAGGACCTGAGACCTACCAATGATGACCTAAGTATGCTTGAAGCACCTCCAGAAGGCTCCTTTGTGGCTCCTCCAGCCGAGCCCAGGGATATATGCACTCCAGCTAACACCCTGACTACAGCTATATGAGAGACCCTAAGCGAGAGGTACCCAGTTAAACTGTACCCCACAAAAACTGACTCATAGCAACTGGGAGATAATAACATTTGCTGTGTTATGCCACTAACTTTTGGGGTGATTTGTTACACAGCAATAGATAACTAACACACACAGGCCATTGGGTAAACATTCCTAGGGAAATGAGCCCTAAGTCCAAAAATGAACTGCAAATTCTATTGCTAGACTATAGCCAAGAGAAGAAAGTACATATGCCAACCAAAAGCTGCATACAGAGTGCTCATGGCAACTTGATTCCTGCTGCTGCTGCTGCTGCTAAGTCGCTTCAGTCGTGTCTGACTCTGTGCGACCCCATAGACGGCAGCCCACCAGGCTCCCCCGTCCCTGGGATTCTCCAGGCAAGAATGCTGGAGTGGGTTGCCATTTCCTTCTCCAATGCATGAAAGTGAAAAGTGAAAGTGAAGTCACTCAGTCGTGTCCGACTCCCAGCGACCCCATGGACTGCAGCCCACCAGGCTCCTCCGTCTGTGGGACTCTCCAGGCAAGAGTACTGGAGTGGGTTGCCATTGCCTTCTCCGAACTTGATTCCTAACAGCTCCTAACTAGAAGCAACTCAAATATCTACCAACTAGAAAATGCATACATAAGTCATGGCATTTCACACAACAGAATATTTACCATACAGAAATGGAAAAAACAAACAAACAAAACTACTATTTCATACAACAACATGGCTAATCTCACATATGCAGGTCAGAAAGCAACAGTTAGAACTGGACATGGAACAACAGACTGGTTCCTAATAGGACAAGGAGTATGTCAAGGCTGTATATTGTCACCCTGCTTATTTAACTTCTATGCAGAGTACATCATGAGAAACGCTGGGCTGGAAGAAGCACAAGCTGGAATCAAGACTGCCGGGAGAAATATCAATAACCTCACATATGCAGATGACACCACCCTATGGCAGAAAGTGAGGAACTAAAGAGCCTCTTGATGAAAGTGAAAGAGGAGAGTGAAAAAGTTGGCTTAAAGCTCAACATTCAGAAAACAAAAATCATGGCATCCGGTCCCATCACTCCATGGGAAACAGATGGAGAAACAGTGGAAACAGTGTCAGACTTTATTTTAGATGCTTTTGAACTGTGGAGAAGACTCTTGAGAGTCCCTTGGACTGCAACGAGATCCAACCAGTCCATTGTAAAGGAGATAAGTCCTGGGTGTTCTTTGGAAGGAATGATGCTAAAGCTGAAACTCCAATACTGTGGCCACCCGATGCAAAGAGTTGACTCATTGGAAAAGACCCTGATGCTGGGAGGGATTGGGGGCAGGAGGAGAAGGGGACGACAGAGGATGAGATGGCTGGATTGCATCACCGACTCAATGGACATGAGTTTGAGTGAACTCTGGGAGTTGGTGATGGACACGGAGGCCTGGCGTGCTGCAATTCATGGGGTCACAAAGAGTTGGACACGAGTGAGCGAGTGAACTGAACTGAAATCTCATAGAAATGAGAAAAGAAACCTGACAAGACAAAATGCCTGTACTGCTACTCTGAGACTGTTACATGTATAATGAGGGTATTATAAATGAGTAATTATGAAATATTTTAATAAGATATTATTCTTAGTATTACTGAGAACTAGAATTCTCAGCTGAAAAATACAGATATAAAATAAAAAAGATTAACAAAAAATCTGATAGTATTGAAACTGAATTGGAAATACCAGTTTGAATTCATGAGGTACTCTGTCCTAAAAAAAAAAATTCCCTAGTTCTGAGTACTGAAAAGGCCTAGAAACAATGGTCAATCCACTGGCAATGAGAACTCCTAGAGCCCAAACTGTGGTCTTGAAATTCTATTCCCCAATAAAGGAATCAGGACTCCTTGGAAACATTGTTGACACCAGGTGTGGGGATGAAATGTACATGATGAGTTATACTAGATAATCAAGAAACTATCAAAAATGACTAGTCATGTCAAAATAACTCAGTAAGCAACTTTAAGAGTCCCACTGGCCAAAGATTAAGTAATTTAAGCATTAACAATGGTAATTACCATAGTGATTTTTTAAAGACTCCAATATGTTTAAAGAGTCTATAAAGAATCTAGAGGTGAAAGGGAGACCCTAATCAGTCACTGTTGGAGAAAGCAAATATAACCAAGGCACTATTTTGAAATAGGTAAGCTAAGGGAAACTGTCAAGCTTTTGTCCAACCTTTCCCATACAAACTGTACTACTATATAGCATTAACTCATTGGCATCACTCAATGGACATGAGTTTGAGCAAACTCCAGGACTCAGTGAAGGACAGGGAATCCTGGCAGGCTGCAGCCCATGGGGTTGCAAAGAGTCAGACACAACTGAGCAACTGAACAACAATAACCACCTAACAAATAGTAGTATACCTGGAACAGCTTCTCTTTACAGACCATTTCACCTAATAAATGAACAGTAAAGTTACAATCACCATTTTGCAAATCTTAATGATTTAATAGATCTCAAGCAGGAAGCCCATCACCTACTTTTGTAAATATAGTTTTACTGGAATACAGTCATGCCCATTCATTTACATTTTGTCAATTGCAGCTTTCTCATTACAGCAGCAGAATTTAGTAATAGCAGCAGAGGAGATCAGATGGGCCATAAGGCCTAAAATATACACTATCTGCCTCCTTACAGAAAACATAAGATCTGATCTATAGCATGGAGCACAAATGGCAACTAAACAGCAGAAAAAGACGTGCCCAAAGACAAAGCCTTGCTAAAAGAATCTGAACTGGAGTCTAAGCATTCTCTAGATCCAACTATCAATTAACATGAAATACAAAGGTCAGATGAGTATGCTTAATCACGGCACAGGAATGTAATCAGGAATATCCACAACTACGAGACAAAGACCAATTTATTCAACAAATAAGTTTTAAAGACAAAATGGGAGGGGAGGATGAAACCTTAAGAGAAAAATCAACCAACTGTAATGGAGAAAGGGCTTAACTAGACTCTGAGCCTATCCAGTCAACTGTTTTTAAAATGTGTGAGGGGACTTCCCTGGCAATCCAGGGGCTAGGACTCCACAGTTCAACTGTAGGGGGCACAAATTCCATCCCTGCACAAGGAACTAAGATCCTGCATTCCATGAGGTCCAGGCAATAAATAAATAAAAAAAATGTGTGAGAATTACAATAAACGTTAACTGGATATTTGACTATACTGGAATTGCTTTTTTAAAGTTAATAATGGTATAAGGGTATCAATGGTAAGAATACAAATAAATTTTATGATGCCTAGGATTTTCTTTAAAACAGTATAGGAATGGGAGGGAAGTTGGTGAGAGACAGACAATTTGGCCATGATATGATAATTACTGAACCTGAGTAATGAATACAAGGGGATTCATTACACTAGTCTGTTAACTTTTATGTCTTAAATTTTCTATAATAAAAATTATAATAAGATATAATACATCCTCTTTAGGCACTGAAAAATTCTGAAGTAAAAAAGAACAGGTCAAGAAGTATGCTAGGTTACCCTCAAAAGGCAACTTGACTGTGACAAGGTGTGGGGTCTTCTAAAGAAGGGTAAAAAGCCAAGCTTGGAAAGAACTAGTTTAGAGATAAAGTAAATGACTGCCTACTAGATCCAAACTTAGTTATGTGACCTTTTCCAACTGCATGAGGCAGCTAGAACTAGGAAATACATATTTGGCAAATTAACTTAAGTTTGTGGTTTGGACAGGGTCTTCAGAATGTTAAAAAGACAACAGAACATAAGATGCTGCTGTGAATATGATCACGAGGATTGGGTTTTAATTAGAAAAGCAAGAAAATGCCAAGAAACAAGTCATAATAAAGAAAAAGAACAGATAGAGTGTTATGATCATGAGAGGAGACTCCAAGGCCTCAGAAGTGCAACTAATTGATGATGTGATCTAAGGCAAGAAGTGACAGGCTATGAGACCTTGGGACTCCAGTCCTGGTGAGCTAGTAATACTGGTTTCCAGTAGGTTTCAGCTACCTGCCAAGCTCACCCTTCTCCCAAGCTCATTTTTAGAAGGAATCTGTATTTTTTAAAAGGGTCCCAGGATTAGAATCACTGGTATAAGATGCAGTGATCCTGGAAAATACAAAGGTGAAAACAATGGATACTAAACACGTCAAGGAAACATGATGAGAGTCACTAATAAGATACAAGAGACAGAAAGGGAACAAATGAATTAAGTGAAGAATTCTAACAGTCAAGACGACAGAAGGATAAGAATGTGAAGAAAAAGAATAAAAGAAAGATATCACAATCCAAAGACAATGATTAATTGACAGTGGGACCTTATTCTAACCCCACAATTCAAAGAAAGTAGTCTAAAAATATCTCTATCAGATAGGTTGGGAAAGAAAAGGTATCCTAAAAAAACAAATATCTATCAATTTGTTCATTACAGACATAAAGTGTTGTGTGTATGAAAGCACCAAAAAAAACCTTATAAATTATTTAGCTAATTCACTCATTTCATAGATGAGGAAACCAAGGGCTAAAAAGACTAATTAACTTGCACTTAAGAACACTATGCAATTAATTATTAGAATTAGAGCTAAAAAGTACCTCATTCTTCATTCAATCTCATCATCTAACTACATGGTTTCTATTTGGAGACTTACCTCTTTACAGTGCTAAATGTCATCATATATATTTTATTTATAGATAAAAATTTGGGAACTCTTTGTTGACTGACACTCAAAATGAATCTTCAATATTTTGCATCAATAATTTTAATGGTTTCCCATGTCAGCAACTTGTTCTGCTCAATTTTACTCCTCTGCACCCCACCCCAAAACATGTGTTTTGAATAAATCTCAGAGATGTTCAAAAAACATATTAGCTAACTAGTACCTATGGTTCCAAAAAAAGGTTAAAAATACAAAAAGGGACACACAGTGCCATGCTATAAAAAGAAGAGCTGGCATTACATATTTCTCTTATCAATTCCATAAATGTGCACATAATTTACAGTTGTTAGGAAGAGGATGTTCTTGACCCAGTGGACTCAAAATACCTAAGTAGGTAGGAAAAGATAGCAATAGGAAGAACAACCTCAGCCTTATTGTAAGAGAATATAGAGTACAGACGTAAAGTTGGAATCCATGGCTCTAGCAAAATGAAAACAGAACAAATAACAAATCATAAAATACTAACACAATTCACTTATCGTGCAAGTTCTAGTTCGGGAGTGAAATTACTCTTTTATTTTCACAGCTTTTTTACTTCTAACATTTTTATCATTCCATAAAACAATTTTCTTCCCAAATAAAACTAGTTTTAGTAAACTCAGTTTTGCAAGCTCACTTATTGTAATAACCACTAAAAATGGTAATCACCTATAGTAGTAAATATAAATTTAGATCATTATTTAAAAAACACTTGTAGTAAAAATCTGTAATTATGAAATAAATATAAACTATGATCTTGTGACATCAGT
>SJYT01063702.1:244762-272490 GCA_006410635.1 Cephalophus harveyi
TCATAAATATTGCATATTATACTATACCCAGATTATAATATGGAAAAATATTCTGAAGTCTCCAAAAATTAGGTATTATTGTTATTCTTAGATATGATTTTGAAAATTACCACACATACACAAAATAGGCGCTTACCCATTTGTAAAAAGAGAATATGGCACAAAAAAGGGGAAGGTAATTCAAATGAAAGCTGTTTTACAAATCCCTATTATTCCTTTTATTCCTTAAAAACACAATACATACATACCACTTACCACTTAGAAAGGGTTGCTGAGGCACAGAGTTTGTAGAAAAAACACCAAACATGGAAAGGATCCATCTAGAAGCTTTTTCAATCTGGAACTTGTACTTTATAGGCACACAAGTGGGCACACTGGTGCAAAACAGTAGTGATTCACCATGTACAATGCAGAATGTGGAATGTTAAAGGCTGAACGACAAAGGAAATAAAAAGAGAGAGAGAAAAGAAACATGGTAGGTTATTCGCTACTAATAACAGCCATGTTTAAAACAATAGTTGTAACACTTGGTAGGTTTCATATAACATATACCATTATTGAACTTAGTTTTTAGAACTTGAGAATTTAGCCAAGAAGAACTTACTTACTAAAAAATCTCAACTATATAGGGAAAGAATCTGTCTGGAGAGAAAAAACAAGTATTTGTCATTTATAGGTTCTAAGTTAAATCTTTCATCACTGGCAACATTTTTTTCAAGTACACCATGAATTTCCTCACCATCTATGCAAAATTACCTGTTTCTTGATGATACAAGGGTCATCATCATAACAGTCCTTCCATAGTACTTGAGTGTACATACATTTTGGGGCAATGACCCTATCAGTTCAGTTCAGTCGCTCAGTCGCGTCCGACGCTTTGCGACCCCATGAATCGCAGCACGCCAGGCCTCCCTGTTCATCACCATCTCCTGGAGTTCACTCAGACTCACGTCCATCGAGTCCGTGATGCCATCCAGCCAACCCTATAGACCTTTTCAAAACGTACACTAAGGCACTCCAAGAAAAAGCATTCTCTATTGCTAGTAGAAGTATCAATATCTACAATATCAAGAATGCACTTACTCTTTGACCCAACAATCCTCTTTCTGGTACATTTTCCTACAGATACAATTGCACACTCACAAAAATATAGTGTACAGCAAGATTATTGTGGGATAATCTATAAAAGTGAAACACTGAAAACAACCTAAGAGGATTGGTAAAATCATCTAAGATGCATCTGCTATAAGGAATATGATGTGAGTATTAAAATGATTAAGGAAGCACTCTGTGTATTTCCATGGAAACATCATCAGAGTATGTACATATATGTTGTTATAGTCTGCGTTCTTAACAAGGGGAGGGAAAAAGAGAAGAAAGAACATCTATATTTACTGGTTAAATTTTACTAAAAAGTACTGTAAAGATCCATAAGAAATTGCTTAAAAAAAGAGGCAGGGGGCGGGAGAGTCAAGGGGATTGGTTACCAATAAAGGACGGTAAGGAAACAGGGATAGAAGCTAAGATTTCAAAGTGTCACTCTGACTTCCAAAACATGTAAATGTTCAAACAAAATAAAATTTAAAACAAGTTCCTCAAATAAGCTTAATTTTTACTCCTTCATCCCTTTTTTATTAAAACACAAGCTGTTATATGATCAGTATAACAAGGCTACTCTCCTGAAATGTGTGTGTATGGTAAGTGCGTGCTAAGTCGCTTCAGTAGTGTCTGATTCTTTGCAACCCCATGGACTGTAGCTTGCCAGTCTCCTCTGTCCACGGAATACTCCATGCAAGAATACTTGCCATTTCCTTCTCCAGGGAATCTTCCCAACCCAGGGATTGAACCTGCTCTATCTCCTGTGGCTTGTGCATTGTAGGTAGCTTCTTTACCACTGAGCCACCTGGGAAGCCCTGGAATGGTGAATGGCGAATTATTTCCTTGTCTTTCAGAGAAACTCTTCTCTTTCCTACTGGGAATAATTCCACATATATTCAGTGCCTACTATCTACCAGCAATACATGTATCAGTGAACAAACCCAAAAGATGCCTGCTCCAGTGACCTTAAAATTCACTGTCACCCATTTACTCATTGCTAGTGAAGGTACACTAAGAAAGGAATAAGTATACATTTGCTAGAGGAAATGTAAATTTGATAACCATTCTGAAAAGTAAATTCGTCAATACGTAATAAGAATCTTTAATACGTTCATAGCTGTTGACCCAGTAACTGTGTTCCCATGAATGCAAAATTCTGAGAGAATTTTATATACAATTTTTTATACTATTTATAAAGAAAAATTTTTTACATTATTTTAAAAGAAATTTTACATTATAAAGAAAAATTCTAAGGAATATAAACGCCTGAAATAGAGAAAATAGTTGGCTAAATTATGGTTTACTCAGCAGATGGAACATTATGCTACAGTTAACCGAGAAGTAATTTCTAGTTAAACATGTTAGATTAACTGCAAATATTTATCCCTCCTCCATGTCTGGCTCCTCTGAAATAATTGTAAAATTTTAAAAAGTAATAAGAAATAAGAACACAAAAGCCAGAGAGAACAGAATAGACATTCTTTGATAGGATAAAATTAAAATACAATTTCAAAAAAAAGAGGGGGCAGAATGATGTTAAACAACAATTTAAAAAAAGAGCAGGACTCAAAATTATATATAATTTTATCCATTTTTAAAAAATTACATTGAAACAGAGATAAATAACTTACTCAACACTATTTCTAAATAGTGATTTAAAATAAATGATGTTTTTATCTTTTATGTTTTTCCGTATTTTCCAAAATGTCTACAAAGGGCATTTATAATTAGAAAAACATAATCATTTTA
Source organism: Cephalophus harveyi (assembly GCA_006410635.1). Taxonomy (NCBI): domain Eukaryota; kingdom Metazoa; phylum Chordata; class Mammalia; order Artiodactyla; family Bovidae; genus Cephalophus; species Cephalophus harveyi. The sequence continues at coordinate 247,610 of SJYT01063702.1, forward strand.
AAACATATATATAACAACTAAGAAGGCCATAATCAAAACAAAGATAAGAAGTGTTGGCAAGTGTATGGCTAGAACCCTCCTCACACACTGCTGGTAGGAATATAAAATAGTACAGCCACTTTGGAAAACAGTCTGGCAGTTCCTCAAAAATAAAAATAAAATATGTTCTACTCCCAGGTATACAGCAAGAGAAATTAAAACATAAATCCATGCAAAAATATGTGTACAAATGTTCACAATAACATTATCTGTGATAACCCTATACTACAGAAACTGTCATAATAGCATTATTTGTATTACAGTCAAAAGGCAGAAACAATACAAATGTCATCAACTGATGAATGGATAAATAAAATGTGATGTATCCATCCAGTGGAGTGTGCCATAAAAAATACTGGTACATGCTACAACATAGATGAATCTGAAACAATTAGGCTAACTGAAAGAAGCCAGTCACAAAAGGTTAAACATTACATTATTCCATTTATATGAACAGACAAATCTATCAATATATAGAGAAAAGACAGATTAGTGGTTGACTCTGGACAGTGAGGAGATGGGGAGGTAATGGATACAGGATTTCTTTTAGGGGATGATGAATATATTCTAAAATCAATTGTGGTTGTGGCTGCACAATTCTGTCAATACACAAAAACCTCAAATTGGTACACTATAAACTGGTGACTTGCATGGTATGTGAATTATATCTCAATAAAGCTATTATATTTAAAAAATATACACAGTCTATCACTTCTTCACCACTCAACAATATTTCACATATTATTCCTCATCAACTTGCAACACTATATAACAGGAAAAGCATTAGATTCAAGATAAAACCAGATTCTCCCAAGTTTCCATTTCTTTTTGTGGGGAATGAGGAGTCCTCTTTGGTACAGCACCTCATTTTTCTCCCAACTGAAGTGCATGCCTACCAAGAGTAAGTTTTCTTGTATTTGTCCAAAATTTGCCTTTGCTAATTGTACTTACTATAGTTATATATCTTAGTTAAATATTATATCAAAAATATGAGTGCAAAAAGAAAATGCTTTGTCTCTGAAACTTAAGCCGAACAATTTGAAAAAGGCAAGTCACTTTTAAAATATCCTAAAGAGAAGGCCTCAGCTCTGCTTCAAAAGACTGATGATATCTGAGCATTTATACACTTGACTATAAAACATTTAAGGCACATATCTTCCCTATGATTCTTCATCCCTATGTAACACGATCCCAACTACTAGTTAATTATACAGTCAATATTGTATAAAAGAGACTCCATTGCATGTAATTTATTTGTATAAAAGACTAACAGAAGTACACTATTATTACTAGTATTCTATCTCACACTCTAAAGACTGATGTTTGACCCTCCTGAGTTGTCTCTTAGAAAGGCTGAAACTTTTCTAACCTTCAGGTCTCAGGACCACCACAGTCCTGTACTCTCTACAGATAACTTCATCTCTCAAACTGAAAGAAGATGCCCAGTGTAAACTTATCAAATTCAGTTCAAGGCTGCTAAAGTCCCTCTTCCTGGGCTCTTGGGCCCTCCGAACCCTCTCTTTTTAAAGCCAAACCTATATCTGACCTGTATATTCAGATGACCATTAAGGGGGAAAAAAATATTATACTCATGCACCACAGACTTCTTACTACAATTTGGGCCTCTACTTCTTCAAGTCTCAACTCATCAAGTCAGCCATTTACCCTCTGACCCCAACCCTTCTGTCAAAAGGACTCCACACGGCTTCTCACCTCCCCTCTCTCACTATTCTGATGCACCTCAGATACTGCTCCCGAGAGTATCTTTCAAATTGTATGACTCTGATCACAAAGCTCCCTGACTCGGTAATTCAGTGGTACTCCCAATGCTTACAAAATAAAGTCCAGAAATCCCTGAGCCTCACAGTCGAGGTCCTAATGGAAGAGAACAAACCGCTAGCCCATCTCCCTAATGTTCTCTAGAACTCTGCTCTGTGCAAACACACGCCATTCCTTCCTACACCCAGATCTTCCTTCCATCTAGAATGCCCTCCCTTTGCTTCTATGCATTAAATTCCTCTAAAGTCATTTTTAAAGTAGAAAATCACTTTTTAAATCACAGGCTTGGTTTTCTCAACCATAAGAGCTTCAAGGACTTTTTAAATGTTAGAAGTATTATAAGTGTTACTACGTGTAAATTTAGAAAAATAGCCAACATATAGCACAAAATGTTGTTACTGTTATCCACTCAACATAATGAGGGCTCAATACATATTTTTTAATTGACATGTAAAACAAAGAAGTCTTATCCAACCATACTATAAACTTTGCTCTCAAAGCAGCAGTTTAAGATCTGATACCTCTGGAAGTTAAGATGATGAAAATTTCTGATAATCAAAACTTTCCAGTTTCTGGGAATCTCACACAGATTTATGATGTACGAACAGCAACTCACTATTTCATGATTTAGTCAAGAACAACTTGATTTATAATCACTTCACCATATATATAAGTCATGTTGCTGTACACCTTAATGACTGTTGCATGTCAATTATACCTAAATAAAATGGAAAGAAAAAAATTTAACTAATAAAATTTAACATTTAACCAAAAATGGGCAGTGAGGGCAAGCCTTATCAACATAAAGTAGTTTCATCATTTACTTTTTTAAAAAGTAAAGTACATATAATATATAATTTACCATCTTAACCACTTTAAGCATACAGCTCTGTGGTACCAAGTACATTCACACTGTTGTACAAAGACCACCACCATCCATCTCCAGAAATCTTTTTATCTTTCAAAACTGAAACTCTGTATTTACTAGACAATAACTCCTCTTCCGCTCCCTCCTCCCAGGCCCTGGCAACAAGCATTCTGCTATCTATTTCTACTATTACTACTCCGTTTTGACTACTCTAGGTATCTTATTTAAGTGGAATCATACAGCATTTGTCCTTTTGTCACTGGCTTATTTCACTAAACATGAGGCCTTATTGAAGTTTATTTGTGTTATCATTTACTTTTTCAACAAGAACTTCAAAACCATGTAAAGGACGTGGCTTAAACATATTCTAGTTTAAACTCATAGTTTTACCATACTCTGTATTATACGGCACTAGACTGCAGATTTGGCTGACTCAAATTACAGAAAGAAAGGGAAAGTAGAATAACATGTACTCAACAATCTGGTATGATACCAGGTATCAAACTAGGTACATGTCACACACAATGAAATCCACGCAAATCTAAACAGAAAGGTTATTATTATTCTCAGTTGGTAGGTAAATGATAAAAAGGTGATTCAGAGGACCTCCCATGTCACTGTCCTATTTCCATTTTATCACTGCATTTATCACTATCTGACATACAAACATACATACATACATTTATTTCCTTATGTGCCACTTATACGTAGGCAAAATATAAGTTGAGAATCACGTTTATGCAACAAAGTTATATCTATAATACAATGCTGCTTAGAATCTGAACATTTTATAATCTCTAGGTTTTCTGAGATGCTTGTCCCATAGGTACATTTCTTAGATACTCAGAAGTTGGGAGACTTTATTATTGCCAAAGATATAGGGTTTTTGTTTTTTGAATAGGTATGGGAGGTGGGGGTTATTGGAGGACAGAAGTAGGGAATAAAATTCCAAGTAAAAAATCCAAGAGTCCAAGAAGGCTGGTCTCCAGTAAGCCCAGATCTGCTATTATAACATCCTCATCTTCTATAAATTTTGTTGTTTTTTTTTAAATCAAACTTCACCCGAGGACTTTTTTACCAAGCTAGAATTTACAATAGGAGGAGAGACACTAGGTTGTGATGGATGGACTAGTTACCCTTGAATATATCATCACTATAATATTAACCATATTTACATTACATTATAGATTTCCTTTTTCTGTTTCAGAGTGAAAAATATTCCCACCACCCTGTACTGCTACATTTTCTCCTTTAAAATTGGTTAAAATTTTTCATTACATTTCAAGAAATTAAGAACTAGATGCCTAACTTCTAAATTTCATAAACTGTATTTTTTCATAATCTAAATGAAAATATCTTCACAATAAGAATTTTAAATGTTCTTTAGAGAAATAAAAAAATGTTAAGGGCTCCCACTAATTAAATTCCCACTTGCAACAAAAGTCTACATTTCCCATTAGTTTACTGTTTTCAAAAAATAAATTTCTTTTCATCACAGTTTGAAAAATGCTACTTACAAAAGAAGTACTGTATTCACAAAATAATTTTATCTTCACTGATGTAACAAGAAGTCAGTGGTTTCCTTTTTGTGGTAAACAATGGGCCTTGGCAAACATGTTCTCTGGTAAATGTCTTTCACATATTTTTAAATGCACAATTGGTTCCACTTCCTAATAATCACCATTTACCAGAAATGCAAAAGATAGAAATCTATCAAGATACACAATAAGACTAAGCAAGCCAAAAAAGAGGACAGCAAAAGAAAATTACAAAGGTTCCCTGAACTGATGCTTTTGGACTGTGGTGTTGGAGAAGACTCTTGAGAGTCCCTTGGACTGCAAGGAGATCCAACCAGTCCATTCTGAAGGAGATCAACCCTGGGATTTCTTTGGAAGGAATGATGCTAAAGCTGAAACTCCAGTACTTTGGCCACCTCATGCGAAGAGTTGACTCATTGGAAAAGACTCTGATGCTGGGAGCGATTGGGGGCAGGAGGAGAAGGGGACGACCGAGGATGAGATGGATGGATGGCATCACGGACTCGATGGACGTGAGTCTGAGTGAACTCCGGGAGATGGTGATGAACAGGGAGGCCTGGCGTGCTGCGATTCATGGGGTCGCAAAGAGTCGGACACGACTGAGCGACTGAACTGAACTGAAGAGGGTGGGTCGAGAAAACTTCTAATCCAACCCCAACCAGCTGTGGATTGCTTTTTTAAATGGAGAATATCAACGTAAGGTGACAAAAATCTCACATCTTTTCTCTCCATTCCTTAGGGATCATGCCCATCAGTATCAAACATACCATAAGGATCACTCACCTTAAAAAGAATAAGAGGGTAGCCCTCCTGGACCACAAAACTTTCCCTGTCAGTACGGCCCTGTTAATCTGCTCCGATTTATAATTAACATCTCCCAGACAACACTCTCTAGTCAGTATTTCAGCATCTCACAATTCCACTCCCTCCCCTCTTCTATGCACAGGACTGTTGCCAGTGTCACTGATGACCTCTACCCCTCATGAAATCCAAAGGTCAACAATCAGGACTCATCATGGCTGACTCGCCAGCAGCATTTCTCTCCCTCATTGCTGAAAACCTTCTTCACTTGGATGGCAAGATGCCACACTTCCTGGTTCTCTCCTTTTCCTCAGGAGTTGCTCTTCCTCTGCCTGTTTCCTAACTCAAAATGTTAGAGAGCCCAGGGCCAGCCTATCCCCTTTTCTCCACTGACATTTACCTCTAGATCTTATCCAGGCTAAAGGCCTTATATTCAAACCTGGAACTTGTCAGCATATAGATGGTATCTCTAGCCCAGATCTCTCTCTATTGAGCCCTGACCTTGCAAATTCAAAGACCTGTCTTTCATCTAATGGGGTATCAAATACAACTCTTAACACAGTATCCTAAACCTTTGCCTGCTCCCCGCTCTGCACCTCAGTAAATAATGCCACCATTCTTCTAGCTGCTCAGCCCAGAAATCTGGCAGTCACTTTTATTCTTTTCTTTACCTCATACCCTCACATTTAATCCATCAACAAGTTGTGTCAACCCTACTTTCAAAATGCTGGATATTTTAAATCTGACCACTTCTTTCCCACCCACTGCAACCACCTAGTCACAGCCATCATCATTTCTGGCCCAAACAATTCAAGGAGCCTCTTAACTGGTACCCATGAATCTGTTCACCCCTTAATTCTCCACGTAGTCACTAGAGTGATTTTTTTTTTTTTTTTTTTGCCACATCACACCATGGAGTTTGCAGGATCTCAGTTCCCCAACCAGGGATTGAGCCTGAACCAAGCAGTGAAAGCATCTAATCCTAACCACTAGACCACCAAGGAGCTCCCAAAGTGATCTTTTTAGACTATAAATTTATTCACTCCACTTGTGCTCAAAAATTCTCCACTTGTTTTCCATCAAATGTAGAAAATATCTGTGGTCTCCCTAAAGTTTCCTTTCCTCTATGCTAGCTACACCAGCTCTCCTGCTATTCCTCAAGTTCAAGAAGCTTACTCCCACATCAGGGCCTGTGTACTTGCTAATCCCTCGGCTGGGAAAGTGCCTTCCTTTGAGTATGCCTTGTTCTTGCCCTTCTTCAGAAGACTGCAAATGCCACCTCCTGCAAAGAGGCCATCCCCATCACCCTATCTGAAATAACCCACCCCTGTGCATATGTGCTTAGTCGCTCGACTGTGTCTGACTGTTTGAGACTCTTTGCACTGTAGCCGTCAGGCTCCTCCGTCCATGGGATTTCCCAGGTAAGAATACTGGAGCAGGTTGTCATTTCCTCCTCCAGGGGATCTTCCCAACCCAGGGACTGAACCTGAGTCTCCTGTGTCTGCTGTACTGCAGGTGGGTTCTTTAACTGCTGAACCACTGGGGAAGCCCAACCAACACTCATCACACTCTAAATAGACTTAATTTCTCATCATAGAGCCTATCATCTAATATCTGTTCAATGTTTGCCTACCTGACTAAAAAGGAAGTTTCAGGAGGGCAGAGGCTATCATTTGTAATCCCCAGTATCATCATCTCCTAGCTCACAGGTATACAATAAAAATTTATTACATAAACGATGGCAAATATATGATATGCACTAACAAAAACAAAACAAGAACCAATATATAGACTTTCAAACATTTTATTGAACAAAGTGAATATTAACCACTTTATAAGGTTCTCTTTTACAACCTTTAGAGGAGATAAGGGAAGCAGAGAATGAAAGAAGAAAAGGAGTGAACTTTCTTGTCTTCAGCACATAAATCCAATATATTTGCATACCCTACCTATATACATTTTCAGATGGAACCTAATGTCTCCAGAAAATAACAAGTTTTAAACTATTTCTTTTCTTCTTGTTAAATACCTGAATCAACCTGCATCCAAACAATCAGTTTAAAAGGAGGAACAATACTTAGAGGATAACCTAGGAATACATATTTGACTAGACCCCTGTTCCACTAATCTCTAAGATAATTTTAATCAACATAAAAAGGAAAACTTCAGCAAGAGACTGGATATTAAGGAGTACTGCCCCCACCCCTGATATTTTGAGCTTCCACAAAGATATTTTAAAGTAAGAAAAATGGGAAAGGAGAAGCAATGTGTCGTTGATGGGCTGTATCCTCAGAGCTAGCTTACAAGTCTGCTCCACTGAGGTGCACACCAGAGGCCAATGCTCAGTCCCTCCCGCCATCAAATTCACGGGGCTAGATACTAACTGCAACCTTCAACAGACTCTGACTATCCTTTAAGAGAAGACAGAATAAAATCTCATGCCAGGCTGTGAGCCTGTACTATTTATCAACACAGAATAGGGTGTACACAGAACAATCACCAGTCTGAAGAAGAGAACTGGCAGATACACAACTGATCAAAATGTTCTGACAAAGATAATCATCTTGGCAGAATTCTAAACCAAGAGGTAAGAAGTGAAGCCATTTGATTTTCTAAGATATTCACTGTTTGGGGGGCATGGGGTGGCAGTCAAGCAGACATTCCACAAAGGTATATCTACAATCAGGGTTAGGGACTTGAGGAGACTCCTCTCAAAAAACAACAAAACATTTCATAAGAATAACAAAGATACAAGGGATATTAACAATACCCACTTCCCCTTTCCTTCTAGGCTTTCCTTTTCCCTCTTGAAGTCAGGCATGGTCATGTGATTTATGTTGGCCAATGAAATGTGAGTAAAACTGATAAATAAACTTCCAATGGAAATATTTAACTGTTGACACTACGTTCCAAACCTCTCTTTCCCATTGTCTTTGTAATTATAGAGGCAGCTACTGTGGTGTTGGAGAAGACTCTTGAGAGTCCCTTGGACTGCAAGGAGATCCAACCAGTCCATTCTAAAGGAGATCAGTCCTGGGTGTTCTTTGGAAGGAATGATGGTAAAGCTGAAACTCCAGTACTTTGGTCACCTCACGCGAAGAGTTGACTCATTGGAAAAGACTCTGATGCTGGAAGAGTTGACTCATTGGAAAAGACTCTGATGCTGGGAGGGATAGGGGGCAAGAGGAGAATGGCTGGATGGCATCACTGACTTGATGGAAGTGAGTTTGAGTGAACTCCGGGAGTTGGTGATGGACAGGGAGGCCTGGCGTGCTGCGATTCATGGGGTCACGAAGAGTCAGACACGACTGAGCGACTGAACTGAACTGATATGAAAGTACAATGCCAAACCTGTAGAGAGAAGATACTTGCCCAAAATGCATGGTCTTGAATGAGAAATTCTCGCATTTTTGGCACAAATAATTTGAGGGTTGTTTTCACTGCAGCATAGGCTAACTTAACTTGATTATTTTAAAATTCTAATAAAATTAATTAAAATTCAGCGAATCCAGAAAATCAGACAAGGGAAAATATTTCAGAGATAGAAAAACATACACACATGACAGCATAATGACAGAGTTTATAACCATCCATAGAAATAGAGGATTTTGTAAAGTATCTCTCCAAAATAATTTCATCTTAACTTAAAAAATTTTAAGAATAGTAGGCTATCTCTGAAAGGATGCACAAGAAACTGATAATACTGGTTGCATCCAGGAAAGGAAACTAAAGTAATAGAAAAAGTAAGGAGAGACTTCTATTTTCATTCTGGCATGAAAGATACCACTCCACCTTTTAAAAAAAGTAAAAAGATTAACAAACTGAAAAAGCAACAACTCTTCTTAAGATTCATAACCACTAGTCCCAAACTTGGATGTAGGCAGATGCAGAGAATCACAACTTTTGAGAACAAAACCCATGAGCAAACGCTTCCACGGGAGCCAACGCCAGGGTAAGAAAGCCTGAACTGTAACTGACATATTGAGAGGCTCAGCGTGGACAACTATCAGCGTTAAAAACTCCAAGGGGACCAGTACTAGGGGGAACCCCATGCTTGTGTGAGTTTATCTCCCAGAGCCCCACCTGATTCTAATGTGTTTGTGCGCGCAGTCCTGTCCGACTCTTTGTGACCCCATGGGCTGTAGCCCTCCAGACTCTTCTGTCCATGGGATGTCCCCCAGGCAAGAATACTGAATCGGTTGCCATTTCCTCCTCCAGGGGATCTTCCCAACCCAGGGATCAAACCCGAGTCTCTTGTGCCCCCTGCCTTGGCAGGCGGATTCTTTACCAGAGTCACCTGGAAAGCCACTGGTTCTAATAGTGAATATCAGAGAAAAATCTCCTCAGGTTTCTGGCAGGGGGAAGGGGAAAATATTTTGAAATACTCCAAAGTATTCTGTTCTCCTTGACAAAGTCTGCCCTCAGGAGAAACTAAGAAACTATTAGCTAGAACCTAACTGACCTAGGAGACGGGAAATAGCCAACTCTAGCTCCCTCTGGCCATCCTGCACCACCACCTAAGGTGGGAGAAGAAACTGAGAAGCACTTGTGAAGGTCACAGCCTGGAGGAATAGTTGACTGAAAGGCTGCAATCTAATCATGGGGTCTTGACACGCCTCCCCTCCTTCCACATCTCAACACTACATTACTGAAGAAGGCTGATTTAAGTCAGTCTCTTTTACTTTAAGTAAAAGCTCTTAAGTACTTTTGAGAACAAAACCCATGAGCAGACGCTTCCATGGGAGCCAATGTCAGGGTAAGAAAACCTGAACTGTAATTGACAAATGGAGAGGCTCTGCGTGGACAACTATGAGCGTTAAAAACCCCAAGGGGACCAGTACTAGGGGGGAACCCCATACTGTGTGAGTTTATCTCCAAGAGCCCCACCTGATTCTGTGTTTGTGTTTGTGTGCTCAGTACTGTAAGCCCGTGCCCAACTACCAAGAAAATATTACAAGGCATACTAAAAGGAAAACAAAATGAAAAGACAAAGTAAGCATCATAACCAAATTCATATATGGCAGGATGTTGGAGTTTCCAGACTGGGAATTCAAAACAACTAATTAATACGCTAATAGCTCTCGTGGATGAAGTAGAAAGCAGGCAAGAAAAGGTGCACAATATAAGTAGAGAGATGGAAATTCTAAGAATCAAAAAGAAACATTAGTGATCAAAAACATTGTAACTGAAATTGTGATGGAAATAAAGAGAACCACTGATGGACTAAGGAAAAACTTATGTGAGCTTGAGGATATATCACAGAAACCTGCAAGGAAATAGAATACTGAAAAGCAAAGAAAAAAAAAAAAAAGAATAAATAAAACAGAATATTCAAGAACTGTGCAACAACTACAAAGGATCTAACATACATGTAATAAGAACAGGAGAAGAAAGAGAGAAAGAAACAGAAGAAATATTTGAAACAATAATGACTGAGAATTTCCCCAAATTAACATCAGATACCAAAACCACAGGTCCAGGACGGTCAGAAAACCCCAAGCAGAAAAATACAAAAGGAAAAACAAAAACAAAACCTACCACACCCAGGATATATCATGTTCAAAATCAAAGATAAATTTTAAAAATCCTGAAAGAAGCCAGAGGAAAAAGTAAACATTACCTACAGAAGAGCAAAGAATTAAAACCACCTTCTTTTGAGAAACCATGCAAGCAAGAAGAGAGTAGAACGATATATTTCAAATGTTGACAGAAAAACAGACCTAAAATTCTGTACCCTCAAAGTCACCCTTCAAAAGAGAAAGAGAATAAAGACTTTCGCAAACAAAAGTTGAGAAAATTTGTTGCCTTCCAAAAATTATTAAAAGAAGTTCCTGAGAGGGAAGGAAAATGATATAGGTCATAAACTCAGAGCTACACTAAAAAAGGAAGAATATCAAAGAAAGAATAAGAATGCAAAATATAAACTTTTACTATTTTTAGTCATAACTCATCTAATAGACAACAATTTGCTGAAAATAATAATAGCAACAACGGATTCAATTATGTACGCCTAGAAGTGAAATGAAGTGACAGCACTGATACAGGGAAGAAAGGGAAGAATTAGAATTATTTTACTACAAGTTATTCTCTCTACTCATGAAGCAGTAAAGTGTTATTTGAAAGTAGATTTGGATTAGTTGTAAATATATACTGGAAAATAAACAGAAATGACTAAAAACAGTTTTAAAAGAAGTATAATTGATATGCTAACAAAGGTGAGAAAAGAGAATTAGATGAAATACTCAAAACCATAAAAGGCAGAAAAAGACTGAAAGGAATAGAAAGAAGAACAAGGGCAATAAATAGAAAACAAATATGAAAGAAATTAATCCAATTGTATCAACAATCACTCTGAATATCAATGGTCTAAATGACTTGATTAAAAGAGAGACTATTAAAGTGGATTGAAAACCAAGACCCAACTATATTATCTACCAGAAACCCACTTTAAATATAAAGACACAGATTAAAAGTAAATGGATGGAGAAAGATATGCCCTGCTAAAACTAGTAAAAGACAGACTGTATGTTAGTTGCTCAGTTGTGTCCAACTCTTTCTGACCTTCACTCAGTTGTGTCCAACTCTTTGTGACCTTCACTCAGTTGTACCTAACTCTTTAGGATTGTAGCTTGCCAGGCTCTTCTGTCCATGGAATTCTCCAGGCAAGAATACTGGAGTGGGTAGCCATTCTCTTCTCCAGGGTATCTTCCCAACTGATGGATCAAACCTAGAGACAGATTCTTTACTGTCTGAGCCACCAGGGAAGCCCTAATAAAAGACAGATTAGCTATTCTAATTTCATACAGAGCAAAGAAAGTTATGAGGGATATAGATGGGACTGTGCATGCGTGCATACAGTCAGGACTCTTTGCGACCCCCTGACTGTAGTCTGCCAGGCTCCTCTGTGCACGGGATTATTCCAGCAAGAATACTGGAGTGAGTTGCTATTTTCTCTTCCAGGGGGATCTTCTCAATCCAGGGATTAAACCCACAGCTCCTGCAGCTCCTGCACTGGCAGGCAGACTCTTCACCACTGAGGCACCTGCTGCTGCTGCTGCTGCTAAGTCGCTTCAGTCGTGTCCGACTCTGTGCGACCCCACAGATGGCAGCCCACCAGACTCCGCCATCCCTGGGATTCTCCAGGCAAGAACACTGGAGTGGGTTGCCATTTCCTTCTCCAGTGCATGAAAGTGAAAAGTCAAAGTGAAGTAGCTCAGTCGTGTCTGACTCAGCGACCCCATGGACTGCAGCCTACCAGGCTCCTCCGTCCATGGGAGTTTCCAGGCAAGAGTACTGGAGTGGGGTGCCATTGAAGCCCATATATGGGATTACAGAATGATAAAGGGGTCAGTTCTCCACAAAGACGTAACAATCTTCAATGTGTATCTACCTGAAGCAAAAACTGATAGAACTGCAAGGAGAAATAGATGAACCCACTATTATAGCTGGAGACTTCAATACCCCTCTGTCAGAAATAAACAGGCACAGCAGTCAGAAAATCAATAAGGACACAGAACTCAACAACACTGTCAATCAACTGGTTATAACCAACCTCTGCAGACTACTTCAACAACTGCAGGATGCATATTCTTCTCAGGCTCGCAGATAATATTCACCAACAAATTTAAAAGAAATCACACAACATCTACTCTCAGACTGCAGTGAAATTAAGCTAGAAATCAATGACAAAGATAATAAGAAAAATCTCAAATCACATGGAGATAAAACAACACACTGCTAAATAACACAAGTCAAAGAAGAAATCTCAAAAAATTTTTTTAATATTTTGACTAAATGAAAATGAAAATACAATTACCAAAATTTGTGGAAAACAGCAAAAAAATCCATAGAAGGGAATTTATACTAATAACATTGAATGCATATATTAGAAAAGGAAATCTTAAAATCAATAAACTAAGTTTCCATTTCTAAAAAGTAGAAAGAGCAACTAAGTGCCAAGAGAAGAAATATAATAATAAATTAGGGCAGAAATCAATGAAATTAAAAACAAAATTAGCAGAAAAAAATTAATAAAACCACAAGCTGATTCTCTGAAAAAAAATTAGTAAAATTGACAAATCTCTAGCCAGGCTAAGGAAAAAAAAAAAAAGATACAAATTGCTAATAACAGAAATGAAAATGGACATCACTACTATCCTATGAACATGTGAAAGAATGAATAAATACTATGAACAACTCTATGTCCACAAATCTGATAACCTAAATGAAATGGAACAATTCTTTGAAAGACACAATCTGCAAAAATTCTCACAAGAAGAAATAGACAATTTGACTAGGCCTATTTTTATTAAAGAAACTGAACCAATAATAACATTCCAACACAGAAAGTACCAGGCCCCTTACAAAAATTAACTTAAAAGGTATCACAGACCTAAATGTAAAATGCAAAACTATAAAATTCTTCATAGATAACATTAGTAGAAAACCTTAATGACCATGGGTATGGCAATAATGTTTTAGATATGACACCAAAAGCACAATCAGTGAAAGAAATGGTAAGGATATTGATAAGCTGGACATTATTAACATTAAAAACTTCTGCTCTGCAAAAGACACTATCAAGAGAATAAGAAAATAACTTCTGACTGAGAGAAAATATTTGCCAAATACACACCTAATAAAGGGCTGCTGGGGAAAAAAACAAAAACAAAGAACTCTTAAAATTCAATACAAAAATGACACAATTTAAAAATGGGCCAAGAACCTTAACAGACATCTCACCAAAAAAGATATTCAGATAGCAAATAAGCATAGAAAAAGACATGTCACAGAATATTTCTTCAGGGAAATGAAAATTTAAACAATGAGATACCACTGCATGTCTATCAGAATGGCTACTTTCAAAATAATGATACTACCAAATGCTATAGAGGACGTGGAACAACAGGAATTCTGATATACTGTTGGTAAAACGTAAAATGGTATAGTCACTTTGGAAAAGTTTGACGGTTTCTTACAAAACTAAACATACTCTTACAACTCAGCAACTGTGCTCTTTGGTATTCACCCAAGTTGAAACCATGTCCATGGAAAACCTGCATATGGATGTTTACAACAGCTTTATTCATAATTGGCAATCAAGATTTCCTCCTGTAGGTGAATGGATAAACTCTGCTCTATCCAAACAATGGAATATTATTCAGCACTAAAAAAGAAATGAGCCAGCAAGTCACAGGAGGACATGGAGGAATCTAAATGCATAATGTTAAGTAAAGGAAGCCAATCTGCAAAAGCTACATACTGACATTCTGGAAAAGGCAAAACTATGGTGACAGTAAAAAGATCAGTGGTTGCCTGGGAGGGAGTCGGGGGATGAACAGGCAGAGCACAGAGGATTTTAGGGCAGGAGAAATATTCTGTATGATACTATAATGGTGGATACATAGTAGTACACATCTGTCTATACAACACCAGAAGTTAGCCATAATGTAAACGATGGACTCTGGGTGATTACGATGTTCAATGGAGGTTCATCAAATGCAAGAAATACACCACCCTGATGGGGGATGTTGTTAACAGCAGAGGCTATGCATAAATGGAAGAAGGATTATATGGGAAATCTCTGTGCTTTCCTCTTAATTTGCTTGTGAATCTAAAACTGCTCTCTGCAAAGAAAGTCTTTACAAAAAATAAACTCTATTAAAATGGTTTTTAGTTTAAAAAATAAACCTCGCCTTTTGTGATCTGACTCTAATTTCAATTATTTCTACAAATCTTAAAAATCAGGTTTTCAGCTTTAGCTGCCATTAAAACAAAATTTGTTTAGAAATGTTTAAATAACACATGCATTGCTATATCAAAGGCAATGCCCCACAATTCTGACTTACAAGAAACCAGTCTCCCCATTAAAATTAACTTTTTGAAAAGAAAATTCAATGTTTTATCAAATATTTGGATCTTACAAAATAATTTTACACAAAAAGAAAAACGAGACATTTTCAGAAACTGGTTTTACATGATCTGTGATATAAAGCAATTTATAGTGCAATAAGTTGTATAAAAATTATAAAGTATGTGCTTATAGGCATTTTTCAAGTGAGATGTTCATAGTTTTCATTAAATTATCAAAGGGAGCCATCACTTAGATAAGAGGGATGGTATGGGAAGGAAGGTGGGAGGTGGGTTCAGGATGGGGAACATGTGTACACCCATGGCAGATTCATGTTGATGTATGGCAAAACCAATACAATATTGTAAAGTAATTAGCCTCCAATTAAAATAAATAAATTTATATTAAAAAAATAAAAAAAAATCTGAAAAAAAAAAAGATTGAAAATGGCAAGCTTTTAGGTAACAGTTAAATCAAGACATTCACCTACTATTTAACTATTTAACTGAGGCTTCTACACGGTTAACCATGAAACCCTCTCTGACCTCCATCCTGTATCAGTTCCCTTTTCCAAGGATATAAAAGGAAAATAATTTGTTACCCAAGTATTGAGGGAAGCACTAGGGAACACCATAAGAGCTCATTATTAGATAAAAGAGCACAAAAGGAAGTCAATTAAATTACCCCAATAATCATCATTTTTATAAAAGATATATTCACATGTGGTAGATGGAATCCTGGAAAATAACTGGGCTACATGTGTCAAGACATTAAAATGTCCATATCTTCTAACTCAATAAAGGGGAATTTACCAAAAAGAAATAATATAAAATCAGGTTAAAAAAAAAAAAATTGCAGAAAGATGCTTAACTGCATACAGCTAAGAACACAGGCCCCAGAGTGAGCTTGCTAGGATTCACTTATGAGCTATGCAACATGAAGCAAGTCTCTCAACCTCTGTTTCCACTCTTATTTTTAAAAGGATAATAAAACTACCTATTTCAAGAGAGTTTCATGAAGATTGAATGAATATATGTTAGATGCTCAGTGTACAATAAGCCCTTTGTGATCGTGTGTTACTTAAACCTGCTAAGCATCAACTATGTGTCAGGCACCGTCAGAAGCAGCTGAGACACATCAATGAACAAAAGAGAAGAATCCTGCCCTTCTTATGGCTTACATGCTAACAAGAGGAGACAATAAACAATAGAAATAAGCAAATTATGAGGCATAAAAAGATGAGAGAAGCTATGGGAGGGAAACAAAAGGGAAAAGTAAAGAATCATAGAACAACAAGTACCAGAGGTAGCAGGGGTTACAATTTGTAAATAGTCAGAATACATCTCATTTAAAAAAAATTGAAGACTCAACCAGGTAGCTATCAGGAGTAAGCATGTTCAGTCATGGGAAGATCGGTCACAAAGGCCCTAAGATGGGAACATGCCTGGTACATCAGACCAAGAACAAGGATGACTAGAGCAGATGACTAAGGAAGAGAGTCATAGGAAAACATGATCAGAGAGGTCATGAGGAACCAACTCAGGCAGGAGATCCGAGATAACGGGGGACCATCTCAGGGAGGGCCTGTAGGCAACTTGCTCTGAGCAGCCACTGCAGGGTTTGCAGAAGAGGAACATGACTGTCGTGCATTTGAAAGGATCGCTCTGGCTGAGAACAGACGACAGGGGAGAAGCACTGACACAGGAGAACTCTTA
Organism: Cephalophus harveyi; assembly: GCA_006410635.1. Taxonomy (NCBI): domain Eukaryota; kingdom Metazoa; phylum Chordata; class Mammalia; order Artiodactyla; family Bovidae; genus Cephalophus; species Cephalophus harveyi. The sequence goes on from SJYT01063702.1 coordinate 264,200, forward strand.
GGATGGGACTATTTGTGACTGAAGCGTTTGCAAAACCCTTGTCTTCGAGCATGAGAAATTGCTCTTGAATTCAGTTCATATTCTAGCTCTGTTCCCCCGGAAACCATACAGGCAGAATGCCAGCTGTGTTACTAGGCAACATGACTTACGGTAAAAATGACCATCGGTAAATTGTTTGGGATTGAGACAAACTATAAACAATAAATACCTGGTGAGTGGCTGTAATGCTGGCTTCTCTTAGTTAGGCTGGCTCCTATAATTAGGCATGTACCTTGTAGGGATCCTGGAAGCTATGCTCATGGGCTGTTATATAAGATAATGGCTCTTGTGGAACATGGGGCTCCTAAGTAAAGTTAGTTACATACCATGTGAGTTTCATTACTCATACCTAAGCTTGCCTTGGAAGAGAGGAGAGGCACAAAGAACGGAGCTGGCTGTTCTCTCTGTGGACTGTTATAGGGACCCCTACCAGAGACTATATGATTCTTCTCTGCTGGGGAGCTGTGCTTCCTGTCTCATATCCTCTTAAGCAAACCTGAAGTCCAATGTGGCCCATGGCAACCCATACATCTGTCTAGCTGAACCCTAAGAAAATGCCACTACTCTGTTGTGAAAACCCAGGCAAGAAATGGCAGTGACTTGGACCAGGATGGCAGTGGTGTCAATAGGAAAAAGTAGTAAGATTGCAAATACAATCTGAAGGGGGAGTTTACAGGATCGACTAATGAATAGGATGGAGGCTGTGCATACTCTATGTGCACACAATAAAGTTATGGATAAGGGCAAGATTTTTTGGCCTGAGCAACCGGAAAGATAAAGTGAAAAACTGGGGGAGAGAACTGGAAATCAGGAGTTCAATTTTAGACAAGTTAATTTTGAGTTGGGGTCATTATCCATCATCATGCTTTCTTCTCAATGACAAAATGGCCACATGTATCATGAGCTCACATGACCACATCCAAAAGAAGGGGTGTGCCTTCATAAACCGAAGGAAACCAGACTCCCAAAGGACTTCTTTTATTTGTCACCAAGCTTAAACCAATCACTGGCAAGGAGAATGATACTAACAATATTGACTGAGCAACATTTACCAGCTGCCTCCTTTGGGTTGGGGAGGAATCCATGAAGCCTGTGAACAACAAATACCTGAACAAAACTGGTCTTAAGAAAGAGAACAACCAGTAAGTGCAGTGTTTGTCAAAGGTATTGTTAAGGGCTTTAAATGGACCATCCACACTGATGTTAACATCACTCAGAATAAAAGAAGATCAGAAATTAAATATAGGTATAAAAGGAATGAACAGAAGAAATGACCTACTCTTGGTTTCATGAAAAAGACATCTAGACAAATTCTGTGAAATTTCATCACCAAAAAAATTATTCTAAATGATTTGAGGAAAAAAACAAAAATAAGAATTTGACCTAAAATCAAATTTTCAGTTGTAGAAGACAGAGCAATGTCTTGAAAACTCCCAGAAGTAAGCAATTTTGACCTAGACTTTTACACCCAAAAGATCAGGCAAGAAAGAAGGCAGAATAAAGACATTTTCAGACATGTAAGAACATTACTTGAGGGTGTTCTTCAGCAAACAAGAATGGAAACCAATAAAGTGGATGTGAGAACACAAGAAACAGTGGAAATGATCCAAGAGTGAAATGAAAAAGAAATCCCAGAATGGCAGCTATGCAGCAGGACTAGACAATAATTCATCCTATTAAATCAGAAAATTAGTGAGCTCCATGAAAGGAAGAAACGGATGGATTCTGCTCAAAAGACAGAATAACTAAAATGCTGGCTTGATGATAGGAATGCATGTGTTTCTTTTCTCAACAGAAAAAAAAAAAAAAAGATATGCAACCAAAAATTCCAACAGAATGCTATCTACAGCTTTTCCTCCCTTACTCCTTGCTAAAGGAAACTAACTTCTTCCTTTTTTTTTTTTTTTTTTCCTTAAGGTATCAGGTGAGAAACACAGAATTAGAGAAGGCAAGCAGGCCCTCCCCCAGATCTATGGAATAAATTACTACAGGTCTCAACTAGCCCTGGAAATCACATTCTCCTTTGTCAGCAATTGGGTTGAGCAACTGAGGTGAAAGAGCAACTCAGTTTAAGCCAATGAGACTTACAGGAAAGTCATCTGGGGAACTTCCTTCAGGGAAAGCTTGAAAGACTTTCCTCCAAGGTAAAAACAGATCTGATGGATGGGAGGGAAGATTTTCCCTTAAAAAGCATTATTGGGCAACTGGTAAATTTGAACATGTTCCGTATATTAGATAATAGTACTGGTTTGTGGTAGATATGGAAATTTACCACTCACATCCACAACTCACTACCAGGTGTGGGGAGTGTGGTTAAGCTGTAGGCTTCATCAGAGTTTGCTTCAGCCTTCAAGAGAGGGTCTCACTATTCTCTGGAGGACTCCTAACCCATAAGTGGGAAAGGCAAGTACAAGTATACTTGTATAAGTTTTAAGTACAAGCCAAGCACCTCTGCCTAGCATAAAACTCTCCTGATGGACAGTCTTAACTCCAAATCAGCTTCTTGTACTGGCAGACAGGGTGTCATCACAATCTGACAGCTCCACCTGCCCAATCCTGCTTCCTTCTACTTTGGTACAATCCCAATTCTGGCTCAGCATCTGCTTCCCAGAGATCTCAACCTATGACAACTACATTTCCTTAATTTAATCACTGTTCCATGATCACACCTTTTCTTATGTGATGTGTGATGAAGTATTTAAGAGTAAAGAATCACGACCTCTGCAACTTTCTCTCAAAAGATTCACCAAAATAGATGGATCTAGATATATAGAGACAAAGATAAAGAGGGGGAAAAGCAAGTATAGCAAAATGTTTATAACTGATAGACCTAGGTGAAAGACAATTCGTATTACTATTTTCACAATTTGATGTTCCACAATTTTCAAAAATATATTTTAAAGGGGGGAAGATTCAAAAGAAGAAGCACCCATCCTATTCCCTTCCTCCTGCTTTTTAGTAAGTGGAAAAAAAAAAAAAAAAAGAGGCCTGGGAGCTACAGCAGCCACTGGGAATAAGAGAAAGGTCAGAACCATCAGATATGTCACCTGTGGGTAGATATTCTGTAAAACACTGCCAAAAACAACCAAGATGACACACCAGGAAAAATAAGAAAGCTATTTAAGGAAGTAACGGTTCAAGTGTGAAAACATACACTTATGACATGATTTTGAACAACTGATAGATTACAGGAGGAGAGAATCCATTCGTCTTTTTTTTCCTAGGAATATCATCCTTCTATTGGCATGGGATCATGATACACATACAGAGAAAGAAACGTAACCATAAACTCACTACTCCATTCTGCAATCAATATTTGCATGATGATTAAAAGATATATCACCAACATAAACACAAAGGACCAAAGATTTAATTAAGGTTACAGAATGGAATGTAAAATGTTTACAACCTTTCAGGATAAAAGACAGAGCTGATGGAAGCTGGGAGATGGAATGGGAAAGGGCAAAAGGAAAAGCGGTGGAAACGTAGGATTTCAATTTTGATTCCCATTCCCATAAGACTAGAAACCGCTAAACATATTCCACTTGATTCATTTTTTTAAGTTTTTAAGTGAGATAATTCACATACTATAAAATTCATTAATTTATTCATCATTTTTCATTAGGACATTTATCTTTTTATTGTTAAGTTGTAAATGTTCTTTATATATCCTAGATAACAAATATTTTCTCCCATTTTGTGGGTTGTCTTTTCACTTTCTTGATGGTATCCTTTGAGCCACAGATGTTTTTAATTTTGACGAAGTAAAATTTACCTATTTTATCTTTTGTTGCTTGTGGTTGCGTCATATCTAAGAAGGCTTTGCCTAACCCAAGGTCACTAAGATTTATCCCTATTTCATTCTAAGAGTGTTTTAAGTGTAGCTGTTACATTTAGATCTATGATCCATTTTTAGTTAATTTCTGTCTATAGTGTGAGGAAGGGATTCAAATCCATTTTGCATGGGTATCTCCAATGCCTCAATACAGCTGAATAAGCTCTTCTTTTCCTATTGTATTGTCTTGGTACTTCAGTCAAATAAAAAAATACAAATCAATTGATCATAGGGCTTATTTCTGGACTCTCAATACTATCCACATGTACTGATACTTTTTAAAATTAAGCTAAAATCCACATAATATAAAATTAACCATTTTAAGGGGCTTCCCCGGTGGCTCAGACAGTAAAGAATCTGCCTCCAATGCTGGAGACCTGGGTTCAATCTCTGGGTTGGGAAGATCCCCTGGAGAATTCCCCGGTGTTCTAGTGGTAATAGCTCTGGGTTGTCATGGTAGAGCATAGGGTTTAATCCCTGGGTGGTGAAATTAATGACCAAGAAAGAAAAAAGGAAGTCAGTTTCAGAGTATTGATTATTGGGTTTCCTTTGTGGTTCAGACAGTAAAGAATCTGCCTGCAATGCAGGAGACCTGGGTTCAATCCCTGAGTTGGGAAGATCCCTTGGAGAAGGAAACAGCAATCCACTCCGTTATTCCTTCCTGGGAATTCCCATGGACAGAGGAATCTGGCGGGTTCAGTCTATGGGGTCGCAAAGAGTCAGACACACCTGAGCAACTAACACTTTCACAATCACTTTAAAGTGTACAAGTCAATGGCATTTACTATATGCACTGTGTTTTCCAATCAACACCTCCTCTTATCTAGTTTCAAAACATTGTCCAGGCAGTCATTTCCCATTCCCCATGTCCCTGGCAACCACTAAATTGATTTATGTCTAAGGATTTACCTGCCCCAGATATTTCATATTAACTGACCTATACAATGTCATCATCTGTGTCCAGCTTCATTCTCCAGTCATAATGTTTGAGTTCCTGCACTTTAAAACATTTATCAGTACTTCATTTTTATAGCTGAATGATATTCCAGTGTATGTATATGCCACATTTTATCAGTTCATCAGTTGATTACATTTAGGTTGTTTCTACCTTTTAGATAAACTGCTTTGTAAGTACTGTTGTGAACATTCATGTACAGTGTTTATTTGAATACCTGTCATCAATTCTTTTGGGTATATTCACAGAAATGGAACATCTGGGTCATATCACAATTTTTGGTTTAACTGTTTGAGGTCAAACTGTTTTCCACAGTAGCTGTACTATCCTCAACTCCTACCAACAATGTACAAGTGTCTCAATTTCTTCACGTCCTCATCAAAACTTGTTATTTTCTATTTTCTGACTCATTTTCAAATGTCACATCCAGAACTCAACACAATACTCCAGGTATAGTCTCGACAATACAGAATAAAGTAAGACTAACACCTTTCCTCTTTTGAACCACCTCCCTCAGTAGTCCAGATGATGCTCCTATGAAGTTGCTCTTATAGTTACATTACATTTTATATCCATACTGAGTTTATTACAGTAGTTAAAATACCTAAGTTGTTTGTACTCAGCCACATCCTCCCTCACCCCTATAATTATGCAGCTATTTTATGAACTCATATACAGGACTTCACATCAATACCCATTAAGCTTTCTTCTTAACCTTGACCTACCACTTCAGTCAGAAATATTTTCCCAAAAGTTAACCCTAAAAAGTTCATTTCATCCAAAAATTTGATAAACATGGTATAAACATTTTCATTCACATCATTACAAAAATATGGACAGTGACTTTCAGCATGTCAACTAGAAATTTTTCTCCAGCTGCCATCAATTCATTATTAATTTTTAGAGCTGCTACTTAGCCAATCACACTTCCACCTAATTGTAAGCCCATTCAGCTCACAGCCTTGTCAACAGAGAGACATCTTATAAAATACTTTGGCTAAAATCCAGTTATAGTGGATTCAGTCTCTTGACCCACAGTCTAATAAGCCTATCTAGAAAGTAAGATGAGTCTAACATAACTGTCTTTAGTGAGCCCATGTAACACCATCCTTCAAAAATGTCATCATGGTCAGTGTTTTTAGTATTTATAACGCAATGAACTCAGATAAGATCGTACTAGGTTTCCAATCATATTTTGAAATTTAAAAAATAAAATACAATGGAAAAGCAATACGTATCACTTAAGGCAGTATGGATCACTCGAAACACAGGGAATAAAAATGTTCCATGTTATACTCCACATCACCAAGACAAATATGTTGTCAGTTTACTGTACTTTATAAGCTTTTTAAATTCTACAAGAGTTTCTTCTCAACCATAAAAAGTTCAAAAGGAAAAAAATCTCCCGTATGTTCACAAAATTAATAAAATAATTAAACAGGTCAATTTTATAAGTTTTGTGTTTCTAATAACAGATTATCTTATTGAAACCAATTTCCCCAGTTCCTTTAAGAGCATACTCCTAGCTTGAAAATCTCTTTTACAAAGCCTTCTGAGACTATTCTAGTCTAAAATAGCTGCTACTTTGCCCTTTCATGATACCCACTATTCCCACCACTCACTTTGTCACTCAATCATCTGATGCTTGGTAGTTATTGCTGTTAACAGTTTGATAATTATTATCTACAATAGGGTTCTGTAGCATTTTTTCCTAACCTCATCACAACCAACATAGAAAAGGTAAGCACTCCGATTCTTTTATTAATTTATATAACATATACTGCTGCTGCTGCTGCTGCTAAGTCGCTTCAGTCGTGTCCGACTCTGTGCGACCCCATAGACGGCAGCCCAACAGGCTCCCCCGTCCCTGGGATTCTCCAGGCAAGAACACTGGAGTGGGTTGCCATTTCCTTCTCCATTGTGTGAAAGCGAAAAGTGAAAGTGAAGTCGCTCACTCGCGACCGACTCCTAGCGACCCCATGGACTGCGGCCTACCAGGCTCCTCCATCCATGGGATTTTCTAGGCAAGAGTACTGGAGTGGCTTGCCATTGCCTTCTCCGATAACATATACTATAAACCTATAAAGAATTAAAATAAAATCAGATAAACCTGAAGACATCTTAGGATCCTCTGGTTCTTCCCCTTCTGAAAGAGGCAAACTAGGTACAGAGAGAGAGATGTTGAGGTAGACAAGGATAAAATTTAGCAGCTTGTGTTTACTTAACTTCTAAAATGTATCAGGTAAGCACTGTATCAGTTTCCTATTGTTGCAGTCACAAATTACCAAAAATTTAGTGGTAACAAATACATGTCTTACAGTTTCAGAAGTCAAAACAGGTCTCACGGGGCTAAAATCAAAGGGTCAACAGAGCTGTGTTCCTGTCCAGAAGCCCTAAGGAAAGTCCACTTTCTTGCCTTTCCTGGTTTATGGAAGCTGCCCAGTTCCCTTGGCTCACAGCCCTCTTCTGTCTCCAAAGCCAGCAATGCCTGGGTTTCTTCCTTCTCATGATGCCATCTCTCTGGTTCTGACTCCACTGACTCCTGCTTCTTTTAAAATCCTGTGATTATATTAGGTCCACCTGTTTCTAAAACCCTCACAACTCCATTTGTGCATGTCAGAGAGGAAGAGGGATATAAAAGGAAATGTACCAAAAGTAAGGCTTTTCTTGACCCCTACACATCAACCAGATAGCATCACTGACTCAATGGATATGAATCTGAGCAAACTCTGGGAGACACAAGAGGACAGAGGAGCCTGGTCCATGGGGTTGCAAAGAGTAGGACAAGACTGAGCGACTGAACACCACCACATCAACTAAAATTGCAAAATTATCTCTCCATTCCTTACTCTATACTAGAGATCTCTGTGCACGATTTTGTTTAAAGAGACAGTTTTTAAACTTCTACAAACCATGCTACATTCCATTTAGGTTTCAGCATATGAGAATAGGTCATAAGAAACAAGGCTAAAACTATGTGAAAAGGTGACACATTGGATGTGAAAATCGAACAAGTTATGTGTCACTGAATCATCTTGTACCTATTTTAAATGGATTACAGAGTTTAAGGTCATAGATTCTTTCCCAATTAGTACAATTTTAGGCTCCAGAGTTGAACATGTACGACTATTTCAACCATTCAGATAAATTCCCCCAAAGTGTAATATATTGAACTACATATTATCAACAGTTTAAAAAAAAAAAAAAAGGTTACTAGGGTGATATAACTGACTTCCAGGTGTCCCTGTTCATCTAATAATGAACTCTTAAGGATGCTCCTTGGGCCTTCCCTGAACACCTGGGTAAAAATAATTTTCATGTACTGAAAAAAGGCTACAGATACATGATGGGGATTAGGGAAGCGATATGTGATTGACAGCAGAAACCTTGGCGTTAAATGATTGGCAAATATCTTGATTGAACGTATACCTCTAGAGCAGCTGTTTTTTTTTTTTTTTTTTT